>VSMD01085028.1:0-21211 GCA_008750895.1 Mirza zaza
CCCTGCCCCCTCCCTCCCCCCGATATGTCCAATCCCCTGGTGGTGTACATCACACACGTTATGGAAGCACACACCCCTTTCCTCCTCCCCACACCTGCCTGCCCACCACCTGTTAAAATTTTTTAATATCAAAGTTTCTGGATAGCAAAGGCTTCCCTGTCTAATCTGATTCCAAAGTTAGCCTCTTCTACAAGAGGAAAGAATAGCTTCAGTGGCTTCAGAGGCCATCCCAGGGTCAGGCATGGAGACTATTCCTGCTTGGGCTGCTGAGTCATTGCCTTCTGGGGAGCTGCTTGACCTCTGGGGTGCAGCATACCTAGAAGGTAGAGTAAAGCCTTTGGTTTAGAGGGCTCCACAACCAAGGCCTTTACTCTTATTGGGAAGCATCTACTGACTTGCCCTACCACTTGAACCCAAAGCATTTAAGTATTATCAATTTGGATAAATCGGATTAGAATACAAAAATACCAATTAGTTTTAAAAAAATCACCAAATTCTTCCCAAGGCAAACATTGCTAGAAAAGCAGAAAACACCAAAAATATCTTGTACTCCTCTTTTAGATATGGACTTCATCACCTAAGGACAGTAAAAACATGAATCAGACAGTACATCTCTAAAAGAGATGCTTATTCTATACCTTCAATAGGTCAACCAAAGCAGGATGGGAAAAGTCGGGGTGTGTGTAGTAGGATGTTGTGGAGGGAGGCAGGAAGTAGCAACAACAGAAAAAAAAATTAAAGGACAGTCAAAGCATTCATTAGACCCTGTATTTTAAAAGGCAGGGGAAAAAAGACCTCAATAATATATATCATCCTCCTCTATGGTGGTCATACCCAATGGTGTCTCTCTATACCTTCTTTCCATACTGTCTTTTATTTGTTCTTTGCTTTAATGTTACAGGAATGGTAGACTAAATAAACACTCACTTTGTATTTAAAAAAAAATAATAAATACAATCTTTAATAATATTTTTATAATTGTTTTATACTTATGTATAGAAATGCCATTGATTTATTTTCAATATTGAGTTTATAGTTAAGTTCATTTCCAAATTCTCTTATTAATTTAAAAAAGTCTGAAGATAAGATTCTTTTGGATTTCTTATATATATGATCATATCATCTGCAAAAAATGACAGTTTAATCTCTTCCTTTCCAATGGTTATGATTCCTTGCTTTTTGCACTAGTGAAGGCCTTCAGTAAAATATTAAAGAGAACTGGTGATAACTGTCCTTTTGCTTCAGCCCAAATATGGTGAACTCCGTAAATATGCTACAATTAAGTATGAAGTATGGTGCATGTGTGTGTTTCTGTAGATACTTTTTCAGTTCAAGAAAATTCCCTTCTATTTCTAGTTTTCTTATTTATTTATTTTATTTCAGCATATTATGGAGGTACAAATGTTAAGTTCCATATATTGCACTTGCCCCCGTCTCCCCTCGAGTCAGAGTTTCATGCGTTTCCATCCCCCAGATGGTGCGCATTGCACTCATTATGTATGTATATATCCATCTCCTCCTCCCCCCTCCTATCTGCTCTATATTTCTAGTTTTATAGGAATCTTTATTACAGATTATTTTGAGTTTTATCAAATATTATTTCTGCATTTTCTCTTTTTATTCTCTTATTATAGTGAATTAAACTGATAGATTTTGCAAAGATAAATAAGTCTTATATTTGTGGAGTAAGAAACATAGGTCACTATGCATCATTCTTTTTATCACTAGTGTTAATCTACTAATATTTTGTTTATAACCTTTGCAACTTTATTTATAATATATAACAGCATTTAATGAATTTTGTGGTAATATCTTTGCCAGATATTGGTCTAAAAGTTTCTCAGGACTTATTTTAAAATATTAGTAAATATATGCTTTGTCTATATCCTCTGGAAGGTTTGTGCAAAATTGTATATTGTTTATTCCCTGAACATGGAAAATAATTCACCAATGAAGTTATGGGATTGAGCTTTAGTTTTGGGGAATTTTTTCCATTAGATTTTTTTGTTTTTCATATTAGTTTTGATTGATTGAAACATAATTATACATACTTAGGGAATACAATATGGTATTTTGACACACCTATACAATGTTAGAATTATCAAATAAGAATAATTAGCACATCTACCACCTCAAACATGTATTATTTTTTCTGTTGGAAACATTCAAAATCCTCTCTTCTATCTATTTGAAAATTCACAAATTGCTGTTGTGTATAACCACTCTAACCAATCTTTCCCTGATTTTATTTCTATCCTACCCTTTCAAGCCTCTCTAGTAACAACTATTCTAATCTCTACTTTTATAAGATCAAGTTTTTCAGCTTCCACATATGACTGAGAAAATGTGGTATTTATCATTTTATGCCTAGCTTATTTCCCTTAACATAATGTCCTCTAAGCTCATCCAAGTTGCTGCAAATGACAAAATTTCATATATTTTGTGGTTGAGTAGTATTCCATTGTATATGTATATGACATTTTCTTCATCCATTCATCTGCTGATGGACACTTAGGATGATTCCATACCTTGGCTATTGTGAACAGTGCTGCAATAAAAATGGGAGTGCAGATATTTCTTTGACAAAGTGATATCCTTGCCTTTGGATAAATACCTAGTACTGGGATTGCTAGATCATGTGGGAGTTCAAATTTTAGGATTTTTTTGAGATATTTCCTGTTTTCCATTATTGCTTTACTAATTACACTCCCACCAACAGTGTGTAAGAGTTCCCTTTCCTCTGTATCCTTGGCAGCATTTATTATTTTTTTCTTTTTGATAATAGTCATTCTAACTGGGGTGAGATGATATCCACTGTGGTATTTTCCTTTTATTTTTTAGTTGACACATAATAATTGCACATATTTATATGATATTTTGATATGTGTATGCTATGTGGAATGATCCAACCAGCATAATTACTAATAGCATATGCATTGCCTCAAATATTTATCATTTACTTGTGTTTTGACCATTCACAATCCTGTCTTCTAGCTTTCTGAGAATACACAGCAAATTGTAATTAACCATACTCACCTTACAGTGTAGCAGAACACTAGAAATCACTCCTTTTATCTAGCTGTAATTTTGTATCCATTAATCAATTAACCTGTCCCCATTATCCTGTCTCACCTATAGTCTCCAACCTCTAATAGCCCCAAATTCGGTTTGTTTCTTCCATTAGCTCATTAATTGTGTTTAATAATATGTCAGCTAAAAATTTTTCCAAGATTGTTTGAGTAATTTAAAACTTTAAATTTATTCAAAATTAAATAATATTTATTAAATGCTTAGATCATGTCTATGTAAAATACTGAAACATGAATTACTGAACATAAGTTTAAGTTTATACAATTTTTTTCTTATTTTATATGATACAGAGATTGTGTGTGTATGTGTGTGTGTGTGTGTGTGTGGTCTGTTAATAAATATGTTATTCTTTTGCGACATTGAAAAAATAAATGAAGTGGAGGATGGGAATTCTCGGGGCTATTCAACATTGTAATCTGGTTGATTCAGACATTCTAAAACACTGCATGCGAATTTTTAATTTTTAATTATATTTACATTTATCCTCAACAAGTTGAGGCTGCTTTTCCTACAGTTTTTCCATCCAAGTCAGTCCACATTACAGAAATTTGAGAAAAAGTTCTCTGGAGGCAACTCCACCAAAATACTATTCTGGAACCCCATTAAAAGCTCCCTTACTTCATTCTTCTTAACACTAACACTGCTGCCAAATTCCATGAGGCCCAATCCCAGGTTTATGTTTGTCAATTCAAGGGTTACAAGAGACATTTTGAATGTAAGCCTATCCCAACTGGAAACTTGAAACTAAGGCTCTGTCAAGAGTTCCCAGAGGTAGGCAGTGCTCTGAGGTAGATAGCTTTCTCATGAACTTTGGACCAGGTGAATTTCATCATGAAATAATCAGCTTCCATTCAAGATACTGACAAAGTAAGATCTGCTAGAATTCCCTTGTCTAAAGCTTACCTTTTTAATTTTTATTTTCCTTCTTTACCATATCTTCCTTCATCTCTAGAGCTCCCCTCCAATGTTACCTTTGATGTTCACGTAATTCTCACATTGCAACCTGATTTTCCAATATTTTCTTAAGATAGATTATTAGATATGAAATTACTTTGTAAAGTGATATGAGCATTTTTCTCTCTTAATAAAGTTTATTTCACATGTGTGAATTCCAAATCTGTTACATGTTTATTATAACAACTCAAATAACATGCCTAAGTAAAATTAAAATATATGGTAATATCCAGTTTGATAAGGGTGTGGGGAAATGATATTTGCATATATACCTTATTGGATTGCAAGTTGTTATACCACTCTGAAGAGAAATTAATCCATAATAGTTTGAAGAGTTGAGAATATTCACACAGCACAACTCAGGAATTCCTCAACAGAAAATCTTTCCCACATTGGGTAAGGAAACACAGAGAAGACTATTCATTTTACAATTGTTTCTCCTAGTTAAACAAATGGAAATAGACTGAAGGTTCATCAGTATAAAACTCGATAAATAAATTGGCACATACTCATATAATAGAATACTATGCATCTGTGAAAATAAATAACCTGCAGTTTATTTTAACAGAGATGAATCTCACAAACATATTAATGAGTTTTAAAAGATAAGTTCAAGAAACATTTATAAAACATGGTATTCATATAAAACACTTTATAAAAGCAAATTAGTATTATATCTTTTCCATGGGTATTTATGTAAAACAATAAATAATGGGAAGATATCTTTCAAATTCACAATAGTGTTTATGGGGATAGGGTGAAAATAATTAGAATAGGGGAATAGGGGGTGGAATTACATCAGATATTATTTTTTTTTGTAACGTTTTAATGGAAAGGTACATAGTCATTGTATTCCTTGTGCAACTCCAAACTACACACAAACACATACACATGGGGTGGCAGAGAGAGAGAGAGAGAGAGAGAGAGAGAGAGAGAGAGAGAGAGAGAGAGAGTTTCCACAGTATTCACAGTACTGTATACTTGATTGTGAGTTTATGATTGGTTATAGTCTCTTACATATTGTAATGTTTTATAATTTTGTTTCTTTTAGAGGAACAGGAGGAGGCTATTAATATTAATACTAAGAAACTATTCCTTCCTCTAGTGACTCTATGTACTTTTTAAATTTATTTTTTATTTTTTTTATTTAAGCATATTATGGGGGTACAAATGATAAAGTTACCTATATGGCCCATGCCCCCCTCCCCACTCTAGTCAGAGCTTCATGCATGACCATTACCCAAATGTTGCACATCTCACTCATTTTGTTTGTATATACCCACCCCCTCCTCCCCCCCCCATCCGCCCGACACCCGATAAATGGTGTCCCTATATGTGCACTTAGGAGATGATCCATTAATACCAATTTGCTGGTGAGTACATGTGGTGCTTGTTTTTTGATTCTTGAGATACTTCACTTAGTAGAATGGATTCCAGCTCTAGCCAGGAAAATACAAGAGGTGCTATAACACCATTGTTTCTTAAAGCTGAATAGTACTCCATGGTATACATATATCACATTTCATTAATCCATGCATGCATTCATGGGCATTTGGGTTGTTTTAACAAATTTGCAATTGTGAAATGTGCTGCTATAAACATTGGAGTGCAGGTGTCTTTTTCATAAAGTGACTTTTGATCTTTAGGGTAGATGCCCAGTAGTGGAATTGCTAGATCAAATGGTAGATCTACTTGTATCGCTTTAAGGTCTCTCCACATTGCTTTCCACAGAGGTTGAACTAGTTTGCAGTCCCACCAGCAGTGTAGGAGTGTTCCTATCTCTCCGCATCCACGCAAACATTTATTGTTTGGGGACTTTTTTTATAAAGGCCTTTCTCACTGGAGTTATGTGACATCTCATTGTGGTTTGATTCATATTTCCCTGATGATTAGAGATGTTGAACATTTTTTCATATGTTTGTTGGCCATTATTCTGTCTTCTTTTGAAAAGTTTCTGTCCTGTCCTTTGCCCATTTTTTGATAGGGTTGTTTAATTTTTTTCTGGCTGATTTTCCTGAGTTCTAAATAGATTCTAGTTATCAACCCTTTTTTCTGCTGTGTAGCTTGCAAACTTTTTCTCCTGTTATGTGGGTTGTCTGTTTGCACTCTTGACAGTTTATTTGGCTGTGCAGAAGCCTTTTAATTTCATTAGGTCCCATTTATTTATTTTTGTTGATGTTGCGATTGCCTTTGGGGACTACTTCATAAATTCTTTGCCTAGGCAAATGTCTAGAAGAGTATTTCTAACACTTTCCTCTCGAATTCCAATAGTTTCACACCTAATGTTCAAGTTTGTTACCAAGTGTGAGTTGATTTTTGTGAGAGGTGAAAGGCGTGGGTCTTGTTTCAGTCTTTTACATGTGGCTATCCAGTTTTCCCAGCACCATTTATTGAATAAGGATTCTTTTACCCAGTGTATGTTTTTGCCTGCTTTCTCTAAGATTAGTTGGCTATATGAGGATGGTTTTATATCTGGGTTCTCTGTTCTGTTCCCCTGGTCAATGTCCCTGTTCTTGTGCCAGTCCCAAGATGTTTTAATTACTATAGCATTGCAGTATAGTTTGAAATCTGATAAATTGATACCTCCTATTTAGTTTTTATTATCTAGGGTTGATTTGCTATACAGGGTCTTCTCTGGTTACATACCAAGCATAAAGCTATTTTTCTATATGTGTGAAAAATGATGATGTTATTTTAATAGGGATTGCATTGACTCTGTAGGTCACTTTGTGTAGTATAGACATTTTAACAATGTTGATTCTGCCAACCCATGAGCATGGTATATTTTTCCACCTGTTTACATCCTCTACTATTTCTTTCTTCAGTGTTTCATAGTTCTCCCTGTAGAGGTCTTTTACCTTTTTAGTTAAATATAGTCCTAGGTACTTTATTTTCTTTGTTGCTATTTTGAAGGGAATTAAGTCATTGATTTGGTTCTCACTTTTACTGTTATTGACATATATGGATGCCCCTAATTTGTGTGTACTGATTTTGTATCCTGAGACTTTACTAAATTCATTTATCAATTCAAGGAGTCTCTTGGTTGAATCATTGGGGTTTTCTAGGTATAATATCATGTCATCAGCACCATAATAGTCAGAGACTTTAACACCACACTGACAGCACAGGACAGTTCCTCCAAATAGAAAATCAAAAAAGAAATAATGGACTTAAACAGAAATCTAGAACAAATGGGCCTGACTGACCATTAAAGGACATCCTATCCTAAAACCACTGAATATGCATTCTTCTCATCAGCTAATGGGTCATTCTCTAAGATTGACCATATCCTAGGACACAAAGCATGTCTCAAACAATTAAAAAAATGGAAATTATATCATGTATCTTTTAAGACCACAATAGAATAAATGTAGAAATCAATCCTAACAGTAGTTCTCATTTCTACACAAAGTAATGGACACTAAACAAACTTCTGCTGAATGATCACTTCATGCATGGGGAAATCAAGATGGAAATCAAAAGATTCTTTGAACTAAATGACAAAGGAGACACAAGTTACCAAAATATGTGGGACACAGCTAAAGCAGTCCTGAGAGGAAAGTTTATTTCCATAAATGCCTATATCCAAAAGTCGAAAAGATCACAAATAGACAATGTACTGAATCATCTAAAAGAGCTGGAAAAATAAGAACAGGCTGACCCCAAACCAAGCAGAAGAAGTGAAATAATTAAGATCAAATCAGAACTAAACAAAATTGACAACAGGGAAACCATACGGAAGATTAGTAACACAAAAAGTTGGTTCTTTGAAAAAATAAACAAATCGACACACCGTTGGCTAGGCTAACAAAAAGCCGAAAAGAAAAATCTCTAATAAGCTCCATCAGGAACAATAAATGACAAATTAAAACTCATGCCCTGGAGATACAAGATATAATTTATAAATACTACAAAAAACTCTATGCACACAAACTGGAAAATGTGGAGGAAATTGACAATTTCTTAGAAACACAAAGCCTCCCTAGGCTCAATCAGGAAGAAATAGAATTCCTGAACAGACCAATATCAAGCACTGAAATTGAAACAGCAATAAAAAACCTTCCTAGGCTGGGTGTGGTGGCTCACGACTGTAATCCTAGCACTCTGGGAGGCTGAGGCAGGCGGATTGCTCGAGGTCAGGAGTTCAAAACCAGCCTAAGCAAGAGCGAGATCCCATTTCTACTATAAAATAAAAATAAATTAATTGGCTAACTAATATATATATATGTAAAAATTACCCGGGTATGGTGGTACATGCCTGTAGTTCCAGCTACTCGGGAGGCTGAGGCAGTAGGATTGCTTGAGCCCAGGAGTTTGAGGTTGCTGTGAGCTAGGCTGATGCCACAGCACTCACACTAGCCTGGGCAACAAAGTGAGACCCTGTCTCAAAAAAAAAAAAAAAAAAAAAAACTTCCTAAAAAGAAAAGTCCTGGACCAGATGGTTTCACACCTGATTTTTACCGCACCTATAAGGAAGAACTGGTGTCTATCATGCAGAAATTATTCCATAACATCAAGAATAATGGAATCCTCCAAACACATTTTATGAAGTGAACATAACCCTGATGCCAAAACCAGTAAAGGATGCAACAAAAAAAGAAAATTACAGACCAATATCCCTTATGAATATAGATGCAAAAATTCTCACCAAAATCCTAGCTAATTGAATCCAGGTGCTTGCCAAGAAAATAATCCATCACAACCAAGTGAGCTTCATCCCAGGGATACAGGGATGGTTCAACATATGCAAATCTATAAATGTAATTCACCAGATAAACAGAAGCAAAAACAAAGACCATATGATGCTCTCAATGGACACAGAAAAAGCATTTGAGAAAATTCAACACCCTTTTATGATAAGAATGCTCAATAAAATAGGCATAGATGGGGCTTACCAAAAATGATACAAGCCATATAGGACAAACCCACAGCCAATACCATACTGCATGGGGATAAATTGAAAGCATTCACATTTAGAACTGGAACAAGACAAGATTGCCCACTATCTCTACTTCTATTCAACATAGTGCTGGAAGTCCTTGCTACAGCAATCAGACAAAAGAGCAGAATTAAGGGTGTCCAAGTGGGAGCAGAAGAAATCAAACTCTCACTCTTTGCTGATGACATGATATGTCCTTTTAATTGCTAATTCACACACACACACGCACACACACATACACACACACTCAAGCATGAAGTCCTTTCTGTAAGTGGAGTAATATTTCAACCAGTATGACTGATAAATTATCACTTACTAGAACTAAGCCAGTCCATGTGATCAAACCAGTTAAGTATCTAGAAATATTTTCAGTGGTTTCTCATAAGGAAGGGAATGGACAACTTCCTATTAAATGCTTTGCACACCTTCAAGCCAAAGGAAAAATGATATGTATTACCATGTACTTTGCAAGATTAGAATATATATATATATATGTATATATGTATAATATTTATATATAATCAAAAGTCTATCATAGTCATTACATTTGCACTGAGGATCTCCTTTCCAGGAGTAAATATAAATAATCATTAAAGTGCTATCTAAAAATCAGAGATAAAGCTGCCATAGATAGGTTAATCGCATTTTAATCTAATTTTTTTAACATTTTAACTCATCATTAATCTTTGATCATATTTACATGTCTTTTAAAACTGCACTGATAGAATTTATAGAATATTTATTACTCTTCTGCAAATACAAATTATGAAAATTTTTGTGACTTTTAGTAAGAAAAAAGCCCTGATTGTGTCTATTAAAATAAAATTTGAAGTTGATGACCAAAGAACCAAAGAACAATTGGGAAATGAACCCATCCTGTTTCTTTTTAAGTAAGGGCTTCTGCCTTGATTAGGTTTACCAGAATGTGGAACTATTCTTCCTTAGCTAGTTTCCCAGATATGAAGTATAATGCTTATAGAATATGAGTCCACATCTGCCATGCTAATCATTTAAGCCACAGCATAGTTTATCTAGCATATAATCAAGAGACAACTGCTTGCCTAAAATATCTATAGCCTATTAAAATTATTTCTCTAAATATTATTACACTTAACAAATTATAACACTTGGATATATCATCAGACTTGTTCTTTATAAACTATAAGTACTTATTTAATAAAATACTTATTTTCAACAATGAATTTCTGGGACAAATATAAACTTCAATATTGTAATGTAAATGTTGCTTATTCTAAGACATTTCATCCTTTTTCAAATGCTGCTATGGCTCTGTGATCGCTTTAGGAAAGTAAGAGTGATTTAAAAATACAACATCTCTTGGTCTTCTTTGACTAAATAACTTATTTCTTTAAATGATTGACCTTCAAAAGGTCTGTTACCATAAAGCCATTTTCAATAATATTAATATTTTTAACCCCATCCTAGTTATAAAAATGTTGAATTCTTAGAATTTTATAACTACAAAATTGCAGATTTTATAATTTAAAGTTGTAAATTGAGGTTAGCAAGAAAGATGCTGCTACTTGAAATGTACTGCATTTTTGTACATACTCTTGTCTTGAATATTCAGATAATGTTTTTGAATGTCAATTTTGATAGTAAGATGTATTTCTGAAAAACTCTATTGTCTGATGCTTCACTGGTGTTGTAAAGATTATATTTTTACAGAGTAGCATCAATCATCTTAAGACCAATAAACAGAGATTAAAACATCATTTATATGAATTATATATATATATATATATATATATTTATTTCAGCATAATATGGAGGTACAAATGTTAAGGTTACATACATTGCTCTTGCCTTCCTTCCCTCATCGAGTCAGAGCTTCAAGGGTGTCCATCCCCCTGACAATGCATATCACACTTATAATGTGTGTGTGTATATATATATACCCATCCCCTCCTCCCCCCTCCCACCTGCCTGACAACAGATGATTTTTTTTTTTAACATTTTGGTTAGATTTTATAACTTTGCCTTTACCTAGCAAGGGTTAGAGGTATGAAACAAAGTTGAAATTTTTGTAATACACAAAGGTCAATTTTGTTTTTATTTTAAAAAGTACTTGTGCTATTTCATGTTTCAACTTGTTTTATAGTCCTTCAATTTACTCTTATTTGGGATGTACTTTTATGTAAAATATACTGGCTAGTTTGTCTTCTGTTTCTTTAATATTGGGAATTTATATGTCAAAAGAAAATTAAACTTTGTAAAGGGCTTTATTGGAAATAACTTTATATGAATTTGTTTTCTAACTGTTATCTTTATATTCCCAAATTGAACACTATTTCTTTTTTTTTTTGAAAAATAATTTGCTATTCATTTGAAGGAATCTTAGAAACATTAAGTAAATAGAGCACATATTTTGGATTATGATTTGGAAATGATTTTCATAATTAATATATTCATTTCATGACTGAATCACATTGATTAACTGTGTGGGCGGTATAAATTGAAAACCAAAACAAGAAAGAATGCAGTGTGTTGGTATCAGTTAGGTTTAGGACATGATAGTCAAATACAAATTTAAAACAATTCCAGGGAGAAATAGTTTATCTTGGAATGCAAGTGATTTCTTTCAAGACTTGAAACACATTCAAGTCTCCTAATTCAGAGAAATTAAATAAAGCTCCCAAATGAGCTTTCACATGTAAACACAAATTTTTATCAGTGATACTTGAAGATGTAGTTAGTGTAAGAGGAGTGCCAGAAGATTCAATGCAAGTTTTATAGGACCTGAGCACTTATGATATTATGATTGTCACAGCTCCCATGTGCAATGAAAAGAACAAGCATACTAAACAACAACGTAATTATTAAATAAATAAAAAAGTTTAAGGTTTTCTCTGATAACCACTCTGATGCTCTGTTTTCTTTTGAGATATAGAATTTTTATTTTATTTTATTTATTTATTTATTTATTTTATGATATTTTTTGCTTATATTTTACTATATAGGTTTGAATTTTATTTTATTTTTATTTTTTATTTATTTCATCATATTATGGAGGTACAAATATTGTTAGGGTTACCAATATTGCCCCTGTCCCCCCTCCCTCCCCCTGATGTGTCCAACCCCCCGGTGGTGTGCATCACACACGTTATGGAAGCATACACCCCTTTCCTCCTCCTCCCTACCGCCTGCCCACCACCCGATAAAAAGTTTTGTTTTGATTTTTTTTGACATTTTGGTTACATTGTATATCTTTGCCTCTCCCGAAGAAGGGTTAGAGTTATGCCCTTCCCCTCCAAAATACTCACCACTTCCCTAAGATGGGGTTCCCCCCACCCGAATCCCTGGTGAGCATTGCCACCATTTGAAAACCATAGTTTTAATCAGTCAGTACCAATTTGATGGCGAGCAGATGTACAGCCCATTTCCCATGTCTTGTGTTGCCTCACTTTGGATAATGGGCTTAAGCTTAATCCAGGATAACACAAAAAGTGCTAGCTCGCCGTCATTTCTTAGGATTGAGTAATATTCCATTGTGAGGATATACCACATTTTAATTTTCCACTCATGAATTGATGGGCTCTTGGGTTGTTTACATGACCGTGCAATAGTGAATTGTGCTGCTATAAACATTTGGGTGCAGATGTATTTCTAATAGAATGTCTTATGACCTTTTGAGTAGATGCCCAACAATGCTATTGCAGGGTCGAATGGAATTTCTATTTCTAGCTGTTTGAAGTATCTCCAAATTCTTTTCCACAAAGGTTGCACTAATTTGCAGTCCCACCAGCAGTGTAGGAGTGTCCCTGTCTCTCCGCATCCTCGCCAGCATTTGTTGTTTGGGGATTTCTTGATATAGGCCATTCTTACTGGGGTTAGGTGGTATCTCATTGTGGTTTTGATTTTCATTTCTCTAATAATTAGAGAAGTTGAGCATTTGTTTATATGTTTGCATGCCATTATTCTCTCTTCTTTGGAGAAGTTTCTTTTCATTTCTGTCGCCCATTTCTTGATGGGATTGTTTGATTTTTTCTTGTTAATTCTTTTAAGTTCTAGATAGATTCTGGTTATTAGAGCTTTATCAGAGGTGTAGAGAGCAAATATTTTCTCCCACTCTGTGGGTTGTCTATATGCACTACTGATGGTTTCTTTGTGCAGAAACTTTTTAATTTGATCAGATCCTATTTGTTTATTTTTGATGCTGCAGTGATTGCCTTGGGGGTCTTCCTCAAAAATTGTTTGCCTAGGCCAATGTCTGATAGGGTGTTCCCAACATCTTCTTCTAGGATTCTTAAGGTTTCATGCCTTAAGTTTAAGTCTGTTATCCATCTCGATTGAATTTTTGTGAGAGGTGAGAGGTAGGGATCCTGATTTGCTCTTCTGCATGTAGCTAGCCAGTTTTCCCAGCACCATTTATTGAAGAGAGATTCTTTACCCCAAAGTATATTTTTGTCAGCTTTATCAAAAATTAGATTACCGTATACTGATGGTTTCATCTCTGGTATCTCAGATCTATTCCAGATATCTATGTTTCTGTTCTTGTGCCAGTTCCAGGCTGATTTAGCTATTATTTCTTTATAGTACAGCTCGAAGTCAGGAAGACTGATGCCTCCCAGTTTGTTCTTTTTATTTAAGATTGCTTTAGCTATACAAGGTTTTTTCTGGTTCCATAAGAAGTGAAGAATTATTTTTTCTAGGTCTGTAAAGAATGCTGATGGTATTTTGATGGGAATTGCATTGATTCTGTAGATCACTTTAGGTAATATTGACATTTTAACTATATTGATTCTACCAATCCATGAACAAGGTAGATTTTTCCATCTGTTTAAATCTTCTGCAATTTCTTTTTTCAGTGTTTCATAGTTCTCCTTGTATAAATCTTTTGTATCTTTCGTTAAGTATACTCCTAGATATTTAATTTTCTTTGGGGCTACAGTAAAGGGTATTGCGTTTTTGATTTGAGTTTCTGCTTGATGGTTCTTGGCATATATAAATGCTTCTGACTTGTGTATATTGATTTTATAACCTGAAACTCTACCAAATTCGGTTATCAAGTCTAGGAGTCTCTTGGAAGAGTCCATGGGGTTTTCTAGGTATAATATCATATCATCAGCGAAGAGCAAGAGTTTAATTTCATCTGCCCCCACTTGAATTCCCTTAATAGCCCTCTCCTGCCTGATTGCTATCGCTAGGACTTCAAGTACTATGTTGAATAGAAGAAGAGATAGAGGGCACCCTTTTCTAGTTCCAGATCGAAGGGGGAAAGATTTCAATTTTTCTCCATTTAGGATAATATTAGCAGTGGGTTTGTCATAGATGGATTTAATAAGTTTAATGTATGAGCCATCTATGCCTACTTTGTTAAGGGTTTTTATCATAAAGGTGTGTTGGACTTTGTCGAATGCTTTTACTGCATCTATTGACAGAATCATATGGTCTTTGTTCTTGATTTTATTTATGAAGTGAATTGCATTTATAGACTTGCGTATGTTGAACCATCATTGCATCTCTGGAATAAATCCCACCTGGTCATGGTGAATAATTTTTTTGATGTACTGATGAATTCTATTCGCTAGAATTTTATTTAGAATTTTTGCATCTGTATTCATGAGGGATATTGGTCTGTAATTTTATTTTTTTGTTTTGTCCTTTCCTGGCTTTGGTATCAATGTGATATTGGCTTCATAGAATGAGTTAGGAAGGATACCATCCTTTTCAATGGTGTGGAATATTTTCTGTAGTATAGGTATGAGTTCATCTTTGTATGTTTGGTAGAACTCCGAAGTGTAACCATCTGGCCCAGGACTTTTCCCTTTGGGCAGGTTTTTAATTACTGCTTCAATTTCTGAGCTTGAGATTGGTCTGTTTAGGAATTCTGTTGCCTCCTGCGTGATCTTAGGGAAGTTGTATGAATCCAAGAATTTGTCCATTTCATCTTCGTTCTGTAGTTTTGGGGCGTATAGTTTTTTATAATAGTCAAATATAATGTTTTGTATTTCTTTGGTATCTCTTGTGATCTCTCCCTTTTAATTTCTTATTGAGTTTATTACAGTCCTTTCCCTTTGGATCCTGTCAATCTAGCAAGAGGGCCATCAATTTTGTTTATCTTTAAAAAAAAACAGCTTCTGGTTTTGCTGATTTTTAGTATAGTTCTCTTGTTCTCCATTCAGTTCTACTTTTATCTTTGTTATTTCTTTTCTTCTATTAGGATTGAAAATTGTTTGCTCTTCTTTTTCCAATTCCTTAAGCTTATTCATTAGGTTGTCAGTATCTAAGCTTTCTGTTTTTTGGATGTGAGCGTTAATTGCTATTAGTTTTCCTCTCAGGTAAGCTTTTGCTGTATCCCACAGGTTTTAGTAAGAGGTATCACCATTATCATTTTGTTCAAAGAAATTCTCGATTATAAAAATTCACAAACCTAGCATCTGCTGTCTACAGGAAACACATTTAACCCACAAAGATGCCCGCCAGCTGAAGGTCAAGGGTTGGAAAACTATCATCCAATCAGACGGAAGTCAAAAGAAAGCTGGAGTAGCTATATTATTTGCAGATAATATAAGCTTTAAAATAGCAAAAGTAAAAATGGATAAAGATGGCCATTATATAATGGTGAAAGGGAAGATCCAACAAGAAGGTTTAACAATTCTCAATATCTACGCACCCAATATAGGAGCACCCAATTACTTAAAGCAAACCTTGTCTAATATAAACACCTTGTTACATAACACTACCATAGTAGCAGGGGACTTCAACACCCCATTGAATGATCTGGATAGATCCTCCAAACAGAAAATAAGCAAATAAATAATGGACCTGAATAAAGCCCTTGATCAAAAAGGTCTGACAGATCTCTATAGAGCATTCCATCCAAACAAACTTGAATTTACATTCTTTTCAGCAGCCCATGGATCCTACTCCAAAATTGATCATATCCTAGGGCACAAATCAGATCTCAAAAAATTCAAGAAAATAGAAATTATACCTTGTATCTTCTCTGACCATAACGGTATAAAATTACAGTTCAATTCCTATAGAAACACTCAACCCCTCACAAAATCATGGAAACTAAACAATCTATTATTGAAAAATTATTGGGTAAAATAATTTTTATTTTAAAATCTTTTTTGCTATCTTGGCTTTGCTGGTTCTCTATATCTTAGTCCATCTAATAGATAAACCAGATTGAAGTAACAGAAGAAAAAGGACAAGCATACCTGTAATTTCCATTCCAAAAATGCTGAAGCCAGAAATTCCAGACCTATGATCTTGATGTTAAAACACAACAAAATTCAAGAATAGACTGCCAAACAGGTGACTTAGTAGCATTAATGAAAAAGAGATTAGTAGCAGCCAAAATAGGTTCAGAAATACTAAGTCAGGTTCATAATACTGGATTACTAAACTGGTGAATTTAATAGAAAATGGTGTGTGTGAATGTGTCTGTCTGTGTATATTTTTTAATGTGAATAAAAATTTGATGGTATTTCTTCATTTATATGAATGCAATGAAATAAAGCAAGCTAAATAGCAGTGAATCGTGAATTTTTAACTGCTTGACTAGGCTAATCAACACTCAGATAAGGTTGCCCCTCATTTTTTCAGGGGTTTTATCATTGACTTGGATGAGACAGCAAAAACATGATAAGCAAATTCAACAAATGTCAGAGTAAGGCCCTATATTATACTGAACACTGAAATTTAGAGGTTAATAAAACATAGTCCCTGGTCTCAAAGAGCTTACTTTCCTTTGTGGGAGTTTGTGTATGTGTGTGTGTTGGTTGTAATATTAATGGTGATGTGTGTAGACTCTGGAGTTAGTAAACGACTAGATTGCTAGATCAACAATTTAATAAGCCATGGGACTTTAGACATGCACCCTAAATTCTTTGTGCCTTAATTCATTTTATATAATATGGGAATGATAATAGCACTAGATCATGATGTTGGATGTGGATTAAAAGACACAGCACATGTGTGGCAGAGCCTACCAGCTGTCCATCAAACTCCACCCTTCTTTAAGACCACAGTTAGACCTCGTTAGCCCAGCTGCCCATCCAGTTAGACATGGCCGTGGGTCTAGATTGTTTCTAGAATAATAGAAATGGACATAATTAATATATGAAACTTCTAGATCTGGCCTACATAAACTTCCTGCATGCCCTTTCTTCCTCTGGATGATTGTACTGGCAGTCACAGTCATGGGAGCCTTAGAAGGCACTTATGTCATGTTTGTAAATGGTAGAACTTCTGACAGACTGGGCACATAAATGATTGTATGTAGTGTGTGTGTGTGTGTGTGTGTGTGTGTGTGTGTGTGTTATCATGGAGTGAGGATAGACATATAAACATATCATTTCAGTGCAGTTTAGTATATTCTGTAATGGAGCCATGGGAGCATGGAGAAGAGTTAAATAAATTAATAATGACTTGGGGAGCAGGTGAGGAGAAAAGGCATAAATAAGAGAAAGATTTCTAGAAAAAGTGAGCTTAACCTACGACTTGAAGTACAAGTAGAGATTGACCAGAGAAAGAGGGGAAGAAATAACATCCTCAAGAGAATGAAAAGCATTCTTAAAGGAAAAGAGGCATGAAACGATATGATATATTCTGAGAATTTCTAACTTTCAATATAGAGTATAAAATATAATTCAAGTAATAGGAGATAGTGTTGGGCATAAGGAAACACACCAAGTCATAGAGGGCCTCCTATGCAAGGATGAAAATTTTTGACATCCTGCAATCCAGGCAATACTATAAAGTTTATTTATAAATATCTATCCATCTCTACACAAGAGGTTGGCCCTCATCTTTTTCAGGGGTTTTATCATTGACTTGGATGAGACATCAAAAACATGATAAGCAAATTCAACAAATGTCAGAGTAATAGCTAATGTACTGATGATAGAAGGAACAGTCAAAGCAATCTTTTTCAGTCAGTAAGTGTGAAGCATCTATTGTAATCTAAAAAATTTCTAATAAATCCATATAGAAAGTAATAGATGTGAAAAAGGTCTGGATATAACATCTTAGCAAAAGCATAGTATGAGACAATGATATAACACAATAATATAACACAATTTATTTTTTAAAAGTCAAATGATAGTAGTTTAATTTAGTTGTATGGTAAAACTTTAAAAATTAAAGTTTTAGTTGATGTAAGGTATTATACCTGTCTTCAAATATTTCAAAGCCTATTGTGACATCAAGGAATGATACTTGTGCAATATTCAAGGTGATAGAAGTAGAACAAATAGATAGAAATAAGAAGGTGGGTGTATTATATTTTTAGGGCCACTATGACACAGTTCCACAGACTAGGTGGTTTAAAGAAAATAAATTTATTTCCTCAAAGGTCTGGAGACTGAAATTCCAAGATCAAGGTGTTGGCAGAGTTGGTTCCTTCTGAGACCTCTCTCCTTGGCTTGCAGATGCTATCTTCTTGCTGTGTCTTCTTATGGTCTTTCCTCTGTATGTGCCTGTGTCCTAGTTTCCTCTCCTTATAAAGACACCAGTTGTGTTGGATGAGGGCACAATCCAATAACCTCATGATACCTTAATTAACTCTTTAACGACCCTATCTCCAAATAGAGTAACATTCATAGATACTAGAGGTAGCACTTCAACACCTGAAGTTTGTAGAGAAGGAAACAATTTAGACCATAACAATGAGCAATTGCAAATCAATAAATGAAGAACTTTCTGACAATTAGATATGTGAAAAGCTGTCTTGATATGTTGTGAGTTCCTTGTTACTGGAAATGATTAAGTATATGATATAATCAATGTTGAAAAGGAAATTATTTTAATTGGGAGAAAGGCTAGGATAAATTACATTCTGGCTTTTATTTAGATTGTGATGAATAACCAGTAAACCTGTAATTTAAAATTATCCACCTTCATTTTTTTTCTGTTCACAGTTATGTTTCCTTATATAAGCAATAGCCAAAATATTAAACAAATATATCTGTCTTGGTAAATTGATTAGTATATGTAATAAATGATTAGACTTATAGTACTTGGATAATTTTTCAGTACTTTATAATTTATAAATGACTTTTAGATGAGATCGGGTGTATTCAGGGGGGTATGGCTATATACAACATACAATATTTTATAGGTATGCTATTTTTAAAAATTCACAATAACATGGTTATGACGGTAAAATAATTATTAGTATTTCCGATCTATAGATATGCACATTGATTTAGATCAGAAGAATCACCCCATATTATTAGCAAATACTGTAGTCCAGACCCATGTAAACTTCCTTTTCCTTCCTTTCTGTAAGCAATCCCTGGTGTTAGTGGGCACCTAAGTATAAGCAATCCTACTGGAAGTGAAGCAGTGTATCCTGAGCCACAGGATATAAGTAATACATCTTTATGAGACATCAATTTTGCTTTATGGTAGTCAATTAAATCATTATTTTTCATATCAATTAAGCATGGACATAGTATGAAATGAAATACAATCTCTGCTTAAATTTTTGAGGTTAAAAGATTTCAGAGGCTTTTGGTTAATGACAGACTGATGTGGAAAATGCTTCAACATCCTTGGTTTCAGGTATTTATAGATTCTTCTATGCCTTTAGAAAGCAGCTGGAACACATTCTATTAAGTGAAGTATCCCAAGAATGTAAAAATAAGCACCACATGTACTCACCAGCAAATTGGTATTAACATATCAATACCTAAGTGGACATATAGGAATAACATTTATTGGGTGTTGGGCAGGTGAGAAGGGGGAATAGGGGATGGGTGTATACATACATAATAAGTGAGATGTGCAACGTTTGGGCAATGGTCACGCTTGAAGCTCTGACTCGAGGGGGGAGGGGGGCAAGAACAATATACATAACCTTAACATTTGTACCCGCATAATATGCAGAAAAAATAAATAAAATTAAAAATAAAGAAAGCTTCAGTGAAAAAGTTTATGAAACTCTGCCACAAGATACTGTCACCTTTCAGTGGAAGGACATTGGTCTTAACTTGAATAAGGGATTTTGTATACAACTGATCATCCATTTAATAGAAATTGTTTATAAAATATTCTCTATTGCAAGCAGTTGCTTCATTCACAGCTAATCAATCCATTCCTGTCCAGTCAACCTGGGCCAGATTTAAACCCCTGACTGGGAGAGAAAACTCTAATCTCAAACCTCTGAACATGTCTTTTATAATATATTCTGGCATGTTTAGAATAATAATTACCAGTTAATAATGAATATTCTTTTATTTTTAGACTAGCACTAGAAAATACAAGTTATGTTGCCAAAGGGGTTGGGCTTAATTATGTGTAAAGATCTTTTACTTTAAATCTTGCAATGAACCAATTCAATCCTTCCAAAATGAATATTATTTGTTGGATTCCAAAATCTTGTTTCTGAAGCAAACTGTTTTGAAATGACCAATTTGACATAAACATTTTGATGTTGGGGATATTTTAATGTAATTGAGTCAAATAGCTATGCAAGTTATAAAACATTTTTAAAATTATCAAGTAATATGAAACAGTGCACATGCCCAACTCTCATCTCCTCCTAGACTTTACTAATACTGGATATTTTTGACATCTCTGAGGATCATGGATGGGATAAGATGCAAAGGATTAAGTGCATATTACTTGGGTACAAAATTTTAAAAAAATACATATTTAGGTAACTCTTTTGACTCAGATGCACTAAAATTTTCCCCACGTCTAATCAGGTATGTCAATTTAGTCTCTTCATCATCCTTTTCCAGAAACTAGATTCACCCAGGCCAGGCATTGGGTCCTCAGTTGCCTCCTATAGGGTCTCTCAGCAGCCTCTTTCCTACCTCTAGATTCAGTTAAAAAATACAACAAAAGTCCTATAATCCTGAAATAAATATCAATATCAAATAACTTAAAGAATAATGAAACACACATGCACCCCAGGCAACTAATTATTTGACACCCACCCCTTTACATTAGTATTTCTTGAGAAGGAAGGGTCTAAAGCATCACATGAAAGAAGATCAGAGGAGATTCTTTTTTTTTTTTTTTTTTGAGACAGAGTCTCGCTTTGTTGCCCAGACTAGAGTGAGTGCCCTGGCGTCAGCCTAGCTCACAGCAACCTCAAACTCCTGGGCTCAAGCGATCCTCCTGCCTCAGCCTCCAGAGTAGCTGGGACTACAGGCATGCGCCACCATGCCCGGCTAATTTTTTTATATATATATTAGTTGGCCAATTAATTTCTTTCTTTTTTTTTTTATAGTAGAGATGGAGTCT
>VSMD01085029.1:0-12238 GCA_008750895.1 Mirza zaza
TTCTGTAGGTTGTCTAATAACTTTCATGACTGTTTCTTTGGCTGTGCAGAAGCTTTTTAGTTTGATCATGTCGCATTTATTTATTTTTGTTGCTGCTTTGATTGCCTTTGGGGACTTCTTCATAAACTCTTTGCCTAGGCCAATGTCTAGGAGAGTGTTTCCAACATTTTCCTCTAGAATTCTAAAAGTTTCATACCTTAGGTTTAAGTCTGTTATCCAGCGTGAGTTGATTTTTGTGAGAGGTGAAAGGTGTGGGTCCTGATTTAGCCTTCTGCAAGTGGCTATCCAGTTTTCCCAGCACCATTTATTGAAAAGAGATTCTTTTCCCCAGCGTATGTTTTTGTCTGCTTTGTCAAAGATTAGATGGCTGTATGAGGATGGTTTTATATCAGGATTCTCAGATCTGTTCCCCTGGTCAATATTCCTATTTTTGTGCCAATACAGATTGATTTAATTAGAGCAGCTTTGTAGTATAGTTTGATATCTGGCATATTGATGCCTCCCATTTTGTTTTTGTTGCCTAGGGTTGCTTTTGATATTCGGGGTCTTCTTTGATTCCATACAAAGCGTAAAATTATTTTTTCTATATCTGTGAAGAATGCTGATGGGATTTTAATAGGTATTGCATTGAATCTGTATATCATTTTGGGTAGTAAAGACATTTTAATGATGTTGAGTCTGCCAACAGACAAGCATGGTATGGATTTCCATCTGTTTACATCCTCTGCTATTTCCTTCTTCAGTGTTTCATAGTTCTCCCTGTAGAGGTGTTTTACCTCCTTAGTTAAGTATATTCCTAGGTACTTTAATTTCTTTGTTGCTATTGTGAAGGGAATTGAGTCTTTAATTTGGTTCTCAACTTGATTGTTGTTGGTGTATATGAATGCCTCTGATTTCTGTGTATTCATTTTGTATCCTGAGACTTTACTAAATTCATTTATCAGTTCCAGGATTTTCTTGGTTGAATGTTTGGAGTTTTATAAATATAATATCATATCATCAGCAAACAGTGCAAGTTTGACCTCTTCTGCCCCTATTTGGATACCTTTAATTCCACTTTCCTGTCTGATTGCTGTAGCCAGGACTTCCAGCACTATGTTGAATAGAAGTGGAGATAGTGGGCAGCCTTGTCTGGTTCCAGTTCTAAGTGGGAATGCTTTCAGTTTTTCCCCATTCAGTATGATGTTGGCTATGGGTCTGTCATATATGGCTTGTATCATTTTTAGGTATGTCTCTTCTATGCCTATTTTATTAAGTGTTTGTATTATGAAGGGGTGTTGAATTTTGTCAAAAGCTTTTTCTGCATCTGTTGAAAGAATCATGTGGTCTTTGTTTTTGTTTCTGTTTATGTGACGAATTGCATTTATAGATCTACGTATGTTGAACCATCCCTGCATCCCTGTCATGAAATCCACTTGGTCGTGATGGATTATTTTTTGATAAGCGTCTGGATTAGGTTAGCTAGGATTTTGTTGAAATTTTTGCATCTATATTCATTAGGGATATTGGTTTGTAGTTTTATTTTTTTGTTGCATCCTTTCCTGGTTTTGGTATCACAATAATATTCGCTTCATAAATGGTGTCGGGGAGGTTTCCGTTCTTCTCGATGTTGTGGAATAGTTTCTGCAAGATAGGTATTAGTTCTTCTTTGTAAGTGTGGTAAAATTCAGGTGTGAAACCATCTGGACCGGGACTTTTCTTTTTAGGGAGATTTTTAATTGCTGTTTCTATTTCAGCTGTTGAGATTGGTCTGTTCAGGAAATCTATTTCTTCCTGGTTGAGTCTAGGGAGGATGTGTGTTTCAAGAAATTTGTCCATTTCCTCCATATTTTCCAGTTTGTGAGCATAAAGGTTTTTGTAGTATTCATAAATTATATCTTATATCTCCTTGGGATCAGTTGTGATATCTCCTTTTTTGCTCCTGATGGAGCTTATTAGAGATTTCTCTTTTCTGCCTTTCATTATCCTAGCCAATGGCGTGTCAATTTTGTTTATTTTTTCAAAGAACCAACTTTTTGTTTTATTAATCTCCTGAATAGCTTCCCTGTTTTCAATTTCCTTTAGTTCTGATTTGATGTTGTTTATTTCACTTCTTTTGCTGGATTTGGGGTTGGTCTGTTCTTCTATTTCCAGTTCTTTGAGTCATTTCATTAGATTATCTATTTGTGATCTTTTTGACTTTTGGTTATAGGCATTTATGGAAATAAACTTTCCTCTCAGAACTGCTTTAGCTGTGTCCCAGAGGATTTGATAACTTGTCTCTCTATTGTCATTTTTTTCAAAGAATTTTTTTTATTTCCATCTTGATTTCTTCATTTATGAAGTAATCATTTAGTAGGAGATTGTTTAATATCCACGTTTTTGTGTAGAAGTGTGAGTTTCTGTTAGGGTTTATTTCTACTTTTATTCCAATGTGATCTGAGAAGATACATGGTATGATTTCTATTTTTATAAATTTCTTGAGGCTTACTTTGTGTCCTAGGGTATGGTCAATCTTAGAGAATGTCCCATGAGCTGATGAGAAAAATGTATATTTAGTGGATTTTTGGGAGAATGCCCTGTAAATGTCAGTCAGACCCAATTGTCCTAGAATTTTGTTTAAGTCCATTATTTCTTTATTAATTTTCTGTTTGGAGGATTTGTCTTGTGCCGTCAGTGGGGGGTTGAAATCTCCGGTGATTATGGAGTTGCTATTAATCCATTTGCTTAGATCCAGTAAGGTTTGCTTTATGAATCTGGGTGCACCTAAGTTGGGTGCATATATGTTTGAAATTGTTATCTCTTCTTGTTGAACTGTGCCCTTCACCATTATATAATGACCATCTTTGTCTTTCACTACTTTTGTTGGTTTAAATACTAAATTGTCTGAAATTAGAACTGCCACGCCAGCCTTCTTTTGGCTTCCACTTGCTTGGAATACTGATCTCTACCCTTTTACTTTTAGTCTATATGCATCCTTGCAGGTTAGATGTGTTTCCTGAAAACAGCATATACTTGGCCTGTATTTTCTTAGCCATTCTGCCAGCCTATGTCTCTTGAGTGGAGAGTTTAAGCCATTCACATTTATTGAGAGAACTGATATGTAAGGTAGATTATTGTTCTTTCCGTTGGGTTGGATGTTGTTGCTTTGATTTCTCTCTTGAGCCATTGTAATATCTGACCTTTAATCTTTGGGTTCTGGTTGTTTTTATATTTGTGAGTTTTTATTATGATGTTCTGTGCGTAACACTGTTTTGAGTACTTCTTACAGGGCTGGTCTTGTCTTGGTGAATTCTCCGAGACTTTGCTTACCTGAGAATGTCTTAATTTCTCCTTCATATATGAAGCTTATTTTTTCAGGGTACACGATTCTAGGCCGGGTGTTATTTTATTTTAAAAGAGTGAGAGTGGGTCCCCTTTCCCTCCTTGCTTGTATTGTTTCAGTTGAGAAATCTGGAGTTATTCGGATTGGTTTTCCTTTATATGTAACTTCCTTCCTGCGTCTCACAGCTTGTAGGAGGGTCTCTTTTGTTGATATTTTGGTCAGTCTGATGACTACATGGCATAGTGTTTTCCTGTTTGCATTGTATCTCCCAGGAGTCCTTTTGGCCTCTTGTATTTCTAATTCTAGGTTACTGGTTAGACCTGGGATATTTTCCTCAATTATTTCTTCAAAAAGCTTATGTAACCCTTGGGTTTTTTCTACCTCCTTCTCCAGAATCCAGTGGACCCACAGGTTATTTTTCTTCATATAATCCCACTTTTCTTGTAAGCTTTGCTCTTGTCTCTTATTTTTCTGCTCTAGCTCTGTGAGTAACTTATTTGAATTGAGTGAGTTGTCTTCTAGCTCTGAGATTCTTTCTTCTGTTTGGTCCACCCTATTTTTGAGCCTTTCCACTGTGTTTTGAATTTCCCTGAATAAGTTCTTCATATGGAGGATGTGATCTGATTCATTCTTCTTCAAGATGTCGATCTCCTTAGTGAATCCTTTTCCAATTCTTTTATCTTCTTTGTAGTTTCTTTGTGTTGGTTATCCATTTTTCTTGCATTTCATTGAGCTTTTTAACAATCCAATTTTGGAATTCTTCTTCTGTCATTTTAGTGTTTTGGGTTTGTTCACGCTCCATTTCTTGGGAGCTGGTGTATCTCCTAGGGGGATTATTTTCAGCTTGATTTTTTGAATTGCGTTGGATCCTCCCCATCTGGGTCAATTCCTAGAGCTCAGTTGTCTACTTTTTGTAGTTTCTTGATCAACTTTTGGGAGGAGCTCTTCCACCACACTTGGAAGGTTCCCCTGACAGGGGTAGCTTTTGGGGAATGTGGGTTTTCTTGTCTCACCTCGCCTCCAGGTTTGGAGCCTACCACTTTGGGCAAGAGAGATGTGGGCTTAGGGGAGGCCATATCTCCCCAGTCTGCCCTGCATGCCCTGCACCCCAGTGGCTGTAACTTCCCTTGGCTGCTAGACTTCTCAGTAGATCCTTGATGGCGCCGGGCCTGACGAGCCAATCGCAGATTGTGTAGGGGTGGGATTTTCCAGGAGAGACTCTAGTCTCAGCGGGGCCGTGGGGCTTGGACCCCCTCAATGGCAATCGCTAGCCCACTCGTAGGGCACCAGTACTGGGGGCGACTGATTAGGGTGCAGCCGGTGCCGGGTTGGGGGCCTGCATCAATAGGATGCCCCACAGGTTCCTCCACACCGCCTGCCTACCCGCCTGTTCAGTTGGAACCCACACTTTTACTGACCTGCCCTGTGCGGTTTTATTCACCCGGGGCAGTTCCAACTTAGAGCCCCCGCTTAGTCTCCCTGGTTACCAGAGGCGAGACCTCTAACAGCCTTCCTGGTCTGCGCAGATCAGTTTCCTCCCATCTTGGAGCCTTCCTAGCACGGGCCTGAGGGGGGGACCACACTGCCACCTTTCACCATCAACCACACCCTCCAGCACCGTCTTCTTCTGCTGCAATTTCGCACCAGTTTCAGATGAGTCTCTGGCTGGGTGGGTGTGGAGGTCAATGGGGAAGCGAGGAGTTCTCCTGTGGGTCTGATCCCACTTCACCACCTGGCCCGGCAGGCCGGTGCCCTGCCACGTGCCCTATTGTTTGCTTTGCACTCTCCAGAGAACACGATCTTATTTCCCAATCACCTTGTTTATCCTTTTATGAGAGTCCCACGCTGAACCTCTGCGGATTCTCAACGCTGTCCTTGTAGTGGGGAGATCCACTTGCACGTAGGAGACCAAGATCTGTGTCTCCTTCTCTCGGAGCAGAAGTCTGGAGAGTTACCTCTGCTCCGCCATTTTTCCCCTCCCTCTTCTTTCTTTTTTCCTTCCCCTTTTTGTCTGTCTAGAGCTTTACTACTTTTATTGATATTTTCAAATAATCAGTTTTGAGTTTCTTTATTTTCTTTATTTATTTTCTTATTTCATTTCATTTATGTATGTTGTTCTCTTTTTTATTTCCTTTCTTCTGCCAACTTTGGGTTATATTTTTTCATCTCTTTTTACTTAAGGTGAAAGCTTAGACTATTGAATTCAGAGCTATATTCTTTCTCAATATAAGCATTAAATGCTATAATTTTCCCTTAAAACACTTCTATAGTTGCATACTCCAAGTTCTAATATGTTGCATTTGCAATTTAATTCAGAGTTCGGCAGTGCCTTTTTTTATTTCCTTGAGACATTTTCTTTGACCCACTGTTTGGGACATTGATTTGAGAGGATTGTTTTAAAAGGTGCTGTTTAACTTCCAAATGTTTTAAGATTTTCCTTTTTCTTTGTTATTGTTTCATTTCTAGTTTGATTACATTATGTAATCTATATTCTAGATTCTGGATGATTTCAATTTTTTAATAATTCCTTGATGTTTATTTTATTAACTGGGATATATGTTGGTAAATGTTCCATAGGCACTTGAAAAATATATGTATTTTGCTATTATAAGATGTAGTGATATTTGGATCCACAGTTTTTATGAACCATCCAGGTCCTAGAGACCTGTGCTATTATCTATTACCAGTGCAGTTCTCCAAGCCTTTGGTATTCTATTTATGGTAAGATTTCTGCATAAGCATCTCAGGTTGAGACCAGTACTTACTATACAATCTGATAGGATCCTTTTCCCATATTTCCTCCTCTCAAAGATCTCTATCACACTCTCTGTCACCCAGGGAACCCACCTCCAGGTCATTTAACTAGAAAGTGGGTTTTTAATGTAGTCACTTTCATTTGTACTTCCCTTATGGCAGGAAAACACAGAGAGAAAAATATCAAAAGGGACTCCTTTCGTACTTTATAGACCTATATTCTCTTGTCAGAGAGAGAGAATTTCCTTTCTCAGAGTTTTAGTTGCCTTCTCAGCTGTTGCTGATGCTGCCACCAATGAACTAAAGCTTCAGGACTGGGCTTACCTGGATATAAGGCCAACATAAAAATAAGGGATTTTGGACTACTCTCTGTATCCTGTAGAAGTTTCATTTCCTATTCCTTAGACCAAAAATGGTAACATTTCCTTAGAGTTCTTTCTGTCCATAACTCATGTTCAATAATTGAGTTTGGGCTTAATTTGAATTTGGGATGAAAGATATGGGAGGCAAAAACAGTATGAGAAATTCATCGCCATATTGATTTTACTTTGAGTTCTGCTTCCCTTTTTCATTCCTCCTGCTGCCATTTAATTTTTGAAATAAACTTTTTATTATTTATGAGAGTGTTAGGCTTACAGAAAAGTTGTAAAGATACTAAAGACATTTTCTATAAACTTGTTTTTCTTATTATTAACATTTAATAATATAAGTTTTTCTTCTTATTAATAATATAATAATATATTTAATAATATAAGTTTTATTATTAATAAAATAAGTTTTATTAATAATATAAGTTTAATAATATAAGCTTTTAATTATATAATTATTAATAATAATTTAATTTAATAATATAAGTTATTTAATAATATATGTTTAATAATAAAAGTTTTTCATTTAATAATATAAGTTTTTCTTCTCTAAATAGAGAAGCAAGATGGCAGACGAGAAACACTGCCTGACAGAGTGTCTCTACATAAACAACAGATTTTAGAAGATGATAGAAGAAACATGCAAGCAGACAAGCATACATCAGACAACAGTTGGAAGGAGGGGTACCTGAGATCATGGGAGACTCCACAGGAGGAGGTTGTGGAGGAGAACTGGAAGAAGATAACTCCCAAGAAGCTTGGAGACCAGCGGAAAGGGGAGGTGTAGTGCTTAACTTTACCCTCCATTGCATCTCAGACTGCTGGTGGGCTCCTCAGCAGTTGGAGAGACCTGCAGACACTAGCCCAGAGATGGGCGCCAGTGAGCGATAAGTCAGTAGTGGACTCAGCACCAGGCTCCCAAATCCCTCGGAGCACCTCCATGTGCAAAGGCTGGAGCCACTCGGCAGGCACCATATTGCTACATTCTCCCCTCCCTTTTACCTATCCGCGGATGCTGAGAGAGACAATAGAATCATCAGCTGGAGGCATCTCCAGGGAATGGGACAGCTGACTGAGGGGTACTCGGACAGTGAACTCCCCACCTGCCAGCCCTCCCAGGTGCTGCTGGCCTGGTAATTTCAGGAGAAAGGGGCAGACCCTGAGGCTGAGAGATATTTACACAGCTTGGACTACCCATGGATGAATTAGGACTGGCACTCTTCTCCATGGTGGGGTCAGGGATTGAATTCCAGAGCCCAGAGGTCAGACCTGCAGACCAGATCCCATGCACCCAGGTCTCACGTTGCCCAGAGCACAAAAGGGATAATAGTGAAAAAGCCTACTAAGGTGTGTGTGACTTCAGGGGCAGATCAGAGTGCTTGAGGGCAAGCCTTCTCCCAAGAGGGGATGTGTGCTCATCCCAGGCAGCAACCCTGTGCAGATAACCTCCTGACCTGCATCAAAGCCAGGGGAGGCCCGGTGGGGTGAGGTCTGGCCTGCTGGCAGTGGCCCAGGAGAAGCCATGGAGTTGGGGAGGGTAGAAAGGAGTGAGGCCTGCTACAGACTGCTGGTCTCATAGCTCCAACACCACACTCATACTGTCCAGCTGAGTGGGGCCATTCCAGCCCCTCCCTGACAGCTTTTCTCAGAAGCAGAGAACAGACATTTAACACCTGCTAACAGCATTTGTGGTGCTTGATTGCAGGCTTACCCAACCCACCTCCACCCAGACTCACTCTCAGACCAGCCCTCTTTGAGGTGGAGAATAAGGACATACCTGGAAGTCCCAGGGCCCCACCCACCACTTGAGACACTAGAGTGCCTCTCCAGAGGAACAAGAGCTGGTTACAGGACCCAAAAACAACAGTGTAACCTGCTTCTCCCAGCAATGGCCAATTACTGACAGGGAGATCATTCTGCACACACTTTTATGGAATCTACTGACTCATCATACAGGGTGTGGTCGAATCTCACGCACAAACACCACCTACTGGCTCAGAGACAAAAGAGGGAGTGTCATTATCCAAACAAAAGCCTAAAGTGAATAAGCAACAACTGATCCAGCTGGGAAGAAATCAGTGAAGGAACTCTGGAAATATGAAGATTAAAAAGGAAAGCACACCCCCAAAGAGGAAAACCATCCCCTTAGAAATGGACATCAACAAAAATCAGAACACTAAAATGACAGAAGAAGAATTTTGAACATGGATTGTAAGAAAATTCAATGACTTGCAAGAAAAACTGGATAACCAACAAAAAGAAACCACAAAAAGATTCCAGGACCTGTAAGAAAAATTCACTAAAGAAATTGAAATAATAAAGAAAAATCAAACTGAACTCCAGGAAATGAAGAATCAATTCAGGGAACTACAAAACACAGTGGAAAGTCTCAAGAACATGGTAGATGAAACAGAAGAAAGAACTTCAGAGATTGAAGATAACATCTTGCAATTAAATAAGTCAGTGACAGAGATAGAGCAGAGAAACAAGAGAAAAGAGCAAAGCCTACAAGAGATGTGGGATTATGTGAAGAAACCTAAGGTGAGGGTTATAGTGTTACAAGAAGGGGAAGAAGAAAACACTCAAGCGTTGGATAAGTTATTTGAAGATGTAACACAGTAAAATTTCCTAGGCCTTACTAAAAATCTGAATATACAAGTTAAAGAAGCTCAAAGGACCCCTGGGATATTCAATGCAAACAGGAATGCATCACGACATGCAGTCATCAGACTGACCAAAATATCAACTAAAGAAGCCCTTCTATAAGCTGTAAGATGACAGAAGCAAGTAACATTCAAAGGAAACCCAATTTGAAGAATGCCAGACTTCTATACTGAAACTTAACAAGCAAGGAGAGACTGGGGACCCATTCTCAATCTTCTGAAACAGCTAATGCCCATCCTAGAATCTTATTCCCTGAAAAACTAAGTTTTGTATATGAAGAAGAAACCAAGACATTCTCAGATAAGCAAAGACTGAGGGAATTCACCAAGACAAGAGCAGCCCTTTAAGAAGCATTAAAAACAGTGTTACCCACGGATCAGCACAATAAACACTCACGAATGTAAATCTACTCAAAGCTAAAGATCAAAGCCCAGACACTACAATAGCTCAAGAGATAAAACAAAACAACGAAGTTCAACCCAACATAATGAACAGAAATCTGCCCCACCTATCAGTTATCTCAATAAATGTGAGCGGCTTGAACTCCCCACTCAAGAGACATAGGCTGGCTGAATGGATGAAAAAAATACAAGCCAAGTTTCTTATGCCTTCAGGAAACACATCTAACCTGTAAGGATGCATTTAGACTAAAGGTAAAGGGGTGGAGAAGAGTATTTCAAGCAAATGGAAGCCAAAAGAAAGCTGGCATGGCAGTGCTGATTACAGACAACTTGGTTTTAAAATCAACAAAAGTAATAAAAGACAAAGAAGGTCACTATATAATGGTGAAGGGTGCAGTTCAACAAGAAGACATAACAATTCTAAATATGTATGCACCCAACCTAGGTGCACCCAATTTCATAAAGCAAACTCTACTTGATCTAAATAAATGGATAAATGCCATCACCATAATATCCGGAGATTAACACCCCACTGACAGCACAGGACAGATCCTCCAAACAGAAAATCAACAAATAAATAATGGACTTAAACAGAACTCTAGAACAAATGGACCTGACTGACAGTTCCAGGATATTCTACCCTCAAACCACTGAATAAACATTCTTCTCATCAGTTCATGGGTCATTCTCTAAGATTGACCATATCCTAGGACACAAAGCATGTCTCAAACTATTTAAAATACGGAAATTATACCGTGTATCTTTTCAGACCACAATGGAATAAAAGTAGAAATCAACCCTAAGTTCCTGTTAGGAACTTGTTCCTGTTAGGAACATTTCTACACAAAGTCACGAAAACTAAACAACCTTCTGCTGAATGATCACTTCATCAACGAGGAAATCAAGATAGAATTCAAAAGATTCTTTGAACTAAATGTCAAAGAAGACACAAGTTATCAAAACCTGTGGGGTACAACTAAAGCAGTCTTGAGAGGAAAGTTCATTTCCATAAATGCCTGTATCCAAAAGTCAAAAACATCACAAATAGATAACCTAATGAATTGTCTCAAAGATCTGGAAAAAGAAGAACAGACCAACCCCAAATCCAGCAGTAAAAGTGAAATCATTAAGATCAAATCAGACAAAGGGAAACTATACGGAAGATTAACAAAATAAAAAGTTGGTTCTTTGAAAAATAAACAAAATTGACACACCTTTGGCTAGACTAACAAATTGCAGGACAAAAAATGTCTAATAAGCTGCATTAGGACCAATAAAGGAGAAATTACAACAGATGCCATAGAGATACAAGATATAATCTATGAATACTACAAAAACCTCTATGCACACAAATTGGAAAATGTGGAGGAAATGGACAATTTCTTAGAAACACACAGCCTCCCTAGGCTCAACCAGGAAGAAATAGAATTCCTGAACAGAACAATATCAAGTACTGAAATTGAAACAACAATAAAAAGCCTTCCTACAAAGAAAAGTCCTGGAAAGATGGTTCCACACCCTAATTTTACCATACCTACAAAGAAGAACTGGTGCCTATCCTGCAGAAATTATTCAACAACATTGAGATGGATGGAATCCACCCCGACACTTTTTATGAAACAAATATAACCCTGATATCAAAATCAGGAAAGGATGCAACAAAAAAAGAAAACTACAGACCAATATCCCTTATGAATATAGATGCAAAAATTCTCAACAAAATCCTAGCCAATCGAATCCAGGTGCTTGTCAAGAAAGTAATTCATCACAACCAAGTAGGCTTCATCTCCAGGATGCAGGGATGGTTCAACATATGCAAATCTATCAATGTAATTCACCATATAAAGAGAAGCAAAAGCAGAGACCATATGATCCTCTCAATAGACGCAGAAAAAGCATTTGACAAATTTCAACACCTTTTTATAATAAGAACGCTCAACAAAATAGGCATAGATGGGGCTTAAATAAAAATGATACAACCCATACATGACAAACCCACAGCCAGTATCATACTGAATGGGGAGAAATTTAAAGCATTCCCACTGAGAACTGGAACAAGGCAAGGTTGCCCACTATCTCCACTTCTATTCCACATAGTGCTGGAATTCCTTGCTACAGCAATCAGACAAGAGAGCAGAATTAAGGGCATCCAAATTGGAGCAGAGGAAATCAAACTTTCACTCTTTACTGATGGCATGATATTATACCTAGAAAACACCTAGGATTCAACCAAGAGACTCCTTTACTTGATAAATGAATTTGGGAAAGTCTCAGGATACAAAATCAATACACAGAAGTCAGAGGCATTCATATACACCAACAACACTCAAAGTGAGGACCAAATCAAAGAATAAATTCCCTTCAAAATAGCAACAAAGAAATTAAAGTACCTAGGAATATACTTAACCAAGGAGGTAAAAGACCTCTACAGGGAGAACTATGAAACACTGAAGAAGGAAATAAATAGCAGAGGATGTAAACAGGTGAAAGAACATACCATGCTCATTGGTCGGCAGAATCAACATTGTCAAAATGTGTATACTACCCAAGGTGACCTACTGAATCAATGCAATCCCTATTAAAATACCATCATCATTTTTCACCCATATAGAAATGTAATTTTACACTTTGTATGGAACCAAAGAAGACCCCGTATAGGAAAATCAATCTTAGGCAATAAAAACAAAATAGTAGGTATCAATTTACCAGACTTCAAACTATACTACAAGGCTACAGTCATTAAAACA
>VSMD01085030.1:0-91225 GCA_008750895.1 Mirza zaza
GATGGATGTGTATGGTGTTTTATGACCCAGCCTTGCTCACCTCTGCCATGCACTAGTGGTTGAGCAAGTTATATTGTAAGAAAACCATGTATGATATATTCTGGTGGCCACTAATTCTTTCCTTTTCCTCCATTTTCTTTAAGTTCTCTTATCCATGAAGTGCTCGAAAAGGCACAGAATCAGGAGTTTTCCCGGATTACAGATTGTCCCAAGTATAACACTGGAGTCCATTCCTATTTTGCATGTATTTCAGTGTGCCTATGTTTTATTTAAATAGCTGCCAATGGCAGTGATTCGTACACACATAAGAGTGAAATACAGCAAAAGGACAAAGCAACTTAGAATTTCTGCAGTTGGAACAGACAGTCACCCTCAGACCCATCCATATCTTTCCATATGCTGAGACCAAAGACCTGTTGTGAATATTTTCCTCAAAACCACTGCAAAATGCTCTCATCCAACACTCAAATCTGTGATTAGCATTCTGGAATGGACATTTTCTTATCCCTCTTCTATTTTTGTCTGACCATCTTTATACATCTTCAGTAGATTTCTTTCAGGAAAATAAGACCACTGTTTATATCACGATCTTGTCTGGTTGATGAAATTGTCTAGATCATTTTCCTTAAAAGACTGCAGAAACATGATTTTACCTTCTCTTTTAATTTAGCTTATAATTAAAATAGTTAATTTTTTATCATTGATCCTAGCAACTTTCCCAACATTCCAACACTGGTCACAAGATGCACAGATTGAGAAAATAAAATCATGCCTTTCAAAAGAAAGCAAGCCAAGTTTTGCCGCCTTCTTATAAAAAGTACATCACCCACGGGCCTGATGATACGGCAAACCCACAGCTTGAGTTGGTTCTGAGAAAATGCCTAGAAGATTCATTTTAAAAGTGTATCTCGACCTTATTCAGGAAAACTACAAAATCACAGTGGTACCTAAAGACATCAAAATAGTAGCTGATATGAATATTTTCCTTTGGTGTCATTAAGAAATACACCAACCAGTGCCACTCAACACAGAGTTCTTTCCAAGTCAGGATGAACTTGGAATTGAACTGTTATTGGAAGAACTGGCAAGCCAGTTTCATATCTTAGTCCAGTAAAACACTGAGGGAACAACTATCAATTAGAAGACAGAAAACCATAAAGGATATTTACTTTCAAGGAGAGAGTCAGAGGTAGAACCTCCTTACTGATAGAAGGATATTGACAACTATAAAAGTCATATCCTACTGCTGATCCTTTCTATGTTTTTTACAAATTATTTTTATATCACCCAAGTAATGAATATTCTTATAAAAAATATAAACAAAGCCCCCAAAAAATCCCTCTCTCCCAGTTCTTCCCCCTAATGCCTCTCCCCACCCCATAGGTAACTTAGCCTTGTTATTTCTATGCATTGCATACATATCTATGTGTTTACTTGCTTATAAACATAACTCAAAAACCTGATTGCATTGTTTTATTGTATATAAGTAAAATGACTTTGTATGTACTGTTTTTGCAACTTGCTTACTTACACTTTACAATGTCTTGGTCCATTTTAGTACTGGGACTGTTCTCTAGAATTTCACAGAAGGAACCATGGTTTATGTGGGCCTTTACTGATTGACATTTCCAATGACCATGATTGGTCATGCTTTTCGCGCACAAATGGGAGAACTTCTCTAGGATAGCTACAAATTGAATTATTGGGCTGAGGCTATGTATATTTTTAATTAATGCTGCCAAATTACCTTCTGAGAAATTGTGACCAATTTACACTACAACCTACAGCATAGAAATGTATCTGTTTCCTGTGGCCCTGCCAACAGCCTGGGCAGATTTCATTGCATTTCCCTAGGTATTAGTGAGGTTGAGCTTTTTCTACCTGTCGTTTTGCCATTTGGTTTTCATTTTCAGTGAATTGTGTCTCCCTATCTTTGCCCATTTCTTTCTTTCTTTTTGGGGTTTTTTTTTTTGAGACAGAGTCTCACTCTGTTGCCTGGGCTAGAGTGCCGTGGCGTCAGCCTAGTTCACAGCAACCTCAAACTCCTGGGCTCAAGCAATCCTACTGCCTCAGCCTCCTGAGTAGCTGAGTAGCTGGGACTACAGGCATGTGCCACCACGCCGGCTAATTTTTTCTATATATTTTTAGTTAGCCAATTAATTTCTTTTGATCTTTAGTAAAGACGGGGTCTCAATCTTGCTCAAAATGGTACTGAATTCCTGACCTTGAGCGATCCTCCCGCCTTGGCCTCCCAGAGAACTAGGATTATAGGCGTAAGCCACTGCGCCCAGCCACTTTGCCCATTTCTTATTTGGGTTGTTTGACTCATTTCTTTTTTATTTGATCTTAGTTGCATATATGCTCTAGATATTTAGAGGAATTTCTAAAATTCTGGAAGGCAGGAATATGTCTTAATCCTTTTTGTATTCTTTGGGACTTAACATTGTGCTGACTTATTTTTGTGGCATTTACAAAATTAAAGACTGTTTTTGGTTAAGCCTCAGCTATGTACGAGATTGTAAAGTGGTGCGCACACAAAACAGACATAACACAGTAACTAGACTAAAAGTTGATGTCCCGGAAAGGACTAGCTATGTGTAGAAATATCTGGTCAGGAAATGAAATAGATTTAGAGACATTTTTATCGAGAAATTGACACATCCTTTTTTATTAGAAATTCAAGCAGGGACAAGTAAAAAAAAAACTGAAAGCAAGCTGTGTTCAAGGACAGACTCACAGATTGATCTGCGCCATGAGCAAGCTCCTGGATGAATGGACTGGAGCCCACTGGTCGGGCTTTAATTCTCGGTTGTCAAGACGACTGTTCCAACAGACTGTGTCAGCAGAATTCTTCAACAATCCTCGCCTTCTGGCTCCTCACAAAGGTCTCTGTTTGACTGTTAACGTCTCCTTGCTCAATAGACCAAGCTCTCACATCGCTGCCTGATTAAGAGGCAAGTAACACGACTCCACTCGGAGGACAACCCTCCACTCTCTCAGACTCACCTTCCTGCTGTCCCGAGGTGGGTCACTCGTCCCTCTCTGCCTCTCTTCCTGTTCCCACCCCCAACCCCGTTGCCCTCTGCCTTCCTCTCTGACATTTCCAGATTTCAAAAGCCTTCCTTGACCTTTCCAACCCAATCAATGTTCCATTCCATCCCCGCTAATCATCGAAGATGATGTTCACGCTCTCGACACGGCTGGTGAGAGAGAGTACAAATTGGTAGAGTCCTTCTGGAGGTTAGGCCCTCTCTCAGGGGCAACTTTGCAAAATGTTTAAAAACTTAAAAATGGGCATATCATTTGAGCTGAGAAGTTACTGTAAGGACATAATGCAACAAAGATATATACATATATGTAAGAAAATAAAGAGTGTGGAAAAGGGGGTGAGGTAGGGTGACAATGATAGGTCTTGCCACAAGATGGTGATCTTATTTTTTCTTTCTGTTTAGTTTTTACCTTGAACTCCATCAGGAAGGAAAAATAAAACCAAAATGTTGGTAATCTTGGGTGATTTTTAAAACAATCAAGCTGTGCATTTTGGCATTTTCCAAATTGTCTTAAATGAAAACATAAAATTGATTTGATGACCAGAAAGATTATATTAAAAACTATCAATAAACAAATTCCAATGGGGAAAAAAGAGAGGGAGGGGGAAACCTATAATGGAGAGTTAAGAAATATATCAGTACGATTTATTTGGCTCTGGATTTGAACAAATTAACTGTAAAAAACATTTGTAAGATGATCAGGTTGATGTGATCACTGACTGGATATTTGATGATATGAAGAAATTATTAAATTTTTTAGTTATGATGAGATCGTAGATTTGGTTTAAAAATGAGTCATCTTTTCATGACATATACTAAATATTTGCAAATAAAATAACCTGATGTGTAAGATTTGCTTTAAAATCATCTGCTGGTGTAGGGGGAGGAAGGTGAAGGGACAGAGGAAACAAGATCGACTACTGAAGTGGGATGATGGGTACCTTATAATGCGAGGGCTGTCCACAAAGTATCCAGCCATTGTTAATATACCGAGAATGGTTGCATGGCTGGATACTTTCTGGACATACTTCCTATTCTATTTTTATATATGTTAGAAAATTTCTATAATAGAAAGTTTAAAAAGATAGGAACAATGATAACAAACTTACAGCCCCTCATGAAGCATAGCAGGAATACATATAGTATCAGGCAGGAGGCTGCACTTTGAAATTAGTTTCCCCCAAAGTCAATTTTATTCCTCTCTCCTTGCCTCTGGCTCCTGTCACTTTCCAACCTCCGGTGCCTCTCAGGCTTTGCACTTCTAATGCAAAGCAATTTTATCTCCTGATTCTTACCCTTGCTTCCATCATAGGCTTAAAAGTGACTTCTTTGTTAATCCACTCATGTACTGATAGTATATGTATACCATGGAATACTACTCAACTACAAAACACAATTGTGATCTAGCTCCTCTTGTATTATGCTGGATATTGATTGAGGCCATCCTGTGAAATGAGGTATCAGAAGGATGGAAAAACATGCACCACATGTACTCGCCATCAAACTGGTACTAATTGATCAACACTAAGGAGCTCACCATGGTAGTGATATTCACCGGGTGCCGGTCAGGTAGAGGGGGTGGGAGAGTGGGGGGTAGAGCGGGTGGGGTGGGTAAATCCAGAGCTAAGGAAGGCGGGGCGCACTGGACACGCTTGTGGCTTGATCGAGGCGAATGCATTTCATGGGTGCAAAATGTTCGTACCCCCATAATATCCTAAATTAAAAAACAAATAAATGAATAAATACGAATTTAAAAAATGATTCATGTTATTGGCCTGGTAACCTGGAAAAATATTCCCCTTGGCAGGGCCTTGAGCCCCGGATCCTCACAGCCTTCTCTACTCTCCAAGACAAGCCTGGGTGGCCGCAGGCCAGGCCCACAGGATCTGCTCCCTTGGCCCGAGAGGGCGAAGTCAATGTCTCTTGTCCAGGAATTCTACAAATGGAGTGTTTTGTACAGTCACTTTCTCAATGCTCTGGCTGTGTTGGTATTTTGGTTAGGCATGTTTGTGTTGCCATCCAGAGGAGAATGTCCACCTTCTAAAGGTAGGCGTTAGCTCTTTGGAGATGAATACTCTGTGCTGGAATTCCTGGGCCCACCTGAGGGTCTTAGTACAAGCGTGGGTGAACACTGGGTGTGTGTTGTTCCATCATCCAGCCTAAATGACCCCAGAAGTTCTCACACTAACTTGAACTGATAACGGGAAGTAAGCCATATGTATTTTCCTTATACATGCTTTTTTCCTTCTTGCTATTCCATTCTTTTAACAGATCACAAACGTGAGGATGGGAGTGGGAGCTAGATTTTTATATCTCACATCCTGGGCTTTGATAAATATGTTCTGTCAACAGCAATGTCAGTCTTTGAAGTCTTCATAAAGACCTATGTTTCTTGCTACATATATAGAATTCTCCATTAATAAATATTCTCAAATGTGACATCTTCAGAATATCTGCAGACTGAGTTGAACTGCGGTCCCTCCAGGTGGGGCCAAACTCACGTGGACGGTGAGCAGCCTCCTACAAAGGGCACTGGGACTGTCACGAGGAAGGTCCAAGTCCCAAAGGCCAGTCTCGTGGCTGTGTTGTTACCACTGACTTCATGGGCTGTGGTCTAGTTCCTCCTAAGATACTTTCTCCACGGCAGCCCGCGTGATCTCTCCAGAGCACAGGTTATCTGAGCATGTCATTCCCTGCCTAGAATCCTCCACCCCACCCCCACCCACTTCATACTTTTCTTAGGACTCAAGTCCAAAGCCCTCAGCACGTACTGTCACGTCCTCCACCACTCCACCCATTTCCCTCTCCCACTCTTAGCATGCACTTCAATTATTTGACAGAATCTTTCTCTCTCACATCAGCTACTTCCTCTAACTGGTCTCTCCCGCCTCTCTTGTCTGGTATACAATAGGTGGGTATGCAACTGCCGAATGAATAAATGGCCGATTTTATATGTATCTTTTCAGAATTGGCCCAGGTTTTCCCCAGCCCACAACTGGGTTAGGTGATCCACTCACATGATCCGATAGGACTTCATGCATTACTCGCTTTGACCTGCTTATCTACCTACCTCCTCTCAGCCCCTCATCTGCCTTTCTCTACTTTGTTCCCCTGGGGCTGGAAGTCTGCAAACAACATTTCCCAGGCTCCCTTACCAGCCAGCTTCTTATTACACCCTGCCAATAGGAGGACTGAGGGATTGTAAGGCAGGAAGACGACTGAAATGTCTCTAACACTGCGGTGCCCCGGGAGTGAGAGCAGGCGGGGTGACTTCAGACTCCAGGGCACCTTGCAGCAGTTCTGCCGCTGGGCAAGGCAGCATCACTTCAGCATATCCAGAACTGACTGCAAATGTCTCACAGCAAAAGGGCAGGGGCACCTGTCTCGCGGATGCCAGTACAGTTGTTTCAGCTGCTTCTTATCTTTGGGCTTCACAGTTTCTGTCTGCCTCTTCTGTCTCCTCCATGCTTCCTTTGGCTTTTTCAGGTTTTAGAGCATCTTTAGAGCATCTTTTAATCCTATTGCCCAGCACAATACATAGAATACAATAGTCTGGAAGTAAATGTGAGGATGTAGATTGGAAAAAATATTAGGAAGCTTTTTATTTGGGGGAGGGGAATAGGTCTAAAAGGGTTAAGTGTATTAAAAATATATCCACCTTAATTCCCCCTCCTACCTCCAGCCCCGCTGCACTCTCGAATCTGTGTGGTTTGTGGTGGATAGGCTTGACTCCCACCTGGTGGCTCCATGTGTGAGCATACAAACCAAGCTGGGCCAATGAGAGTTAATACAGAAGGCTTTCTGGAACCACTGGAAGAGGGGCTTTCTTTTCACTGAGTGTGCCTCAGATGGACTGTAAATGCATTTCTAGGAAAAACCTTAGTTCAAGTCTCTTGAGACCCATATGTCTTCTCCATTCAGGAATTTCACTATTTGTTACTGAAAAAAAAAGGAAGTTTCCATTATTTTTGTGGCCACAAAGAAAAATCATAATCATAAAATCTTAGCTGTGGATACTGCCAGTGACCAGGCTGCTAAGGTTATTAAAGTCATTTTTCTATATTAAATGAATATAAGAAATTGTAGGCACTTTGGGAAGAAAACTACAATCTAATGTTTCCAGTGATCTTGAAGGAGTATCCTAACTATGTACTAAGGGTGCAGCCTTGAATGCAGGGTCATGTAAAGGTTATGTGGGAAGGAATCAAGGATTTTTTCAGACAGGACTGAGGTTGCTATTTAGGTGTAAGGAAGAAAGCAAGCTAAAACTCAAGCAATAATTTAATTCCTTTGCGGGTCTTCCACACTGTGCATCAAATAAAACGACACCCTTTGGGAAACTGCCAACTTCATGAGCACTCTTTGGATGACCATGAAGTCAAATCATTATCCCACTGTCTGGCTGGCTCTGCCTCTGAATTTGGCTAGCAAATGAGAGGACTAGAAAGGGGCAGCCCTTAGCAAAGCTGTGTCAGCTCCCTTTGGGAGGATTTAAATAAAGAAATATATATCAAGAACCTGTGTGCAAAGTACTTCGTTAGGAGCTAAAGCACAGAGCACTCTTTGGCTTTCATTCTCCATTTTATTCCTGCAACAAGATGTCATTGGGGATTGAAAAATGTACAGTATGAAAATGTAGGAGCTGGAGGGGTAAAAAGTTGCACAGATCTGGGTGCAACTCCTGATTCTGCCACTTTCCAACTTGCACAAGTCATGTTACCTCTTTGGGTCTTTGTTGCTATCTTTGTAAAATAGTGATAATAGCATTTACCTCATGGGATTATTATAATGATTAGATGAAGCACGACAGACGTGAATGGGAAGGAGCATCCTAACTGTGCAGTGAGGGCACAGCCTTGATAGAGGGTCATCTGAAGGCAGTTCGAATGTACCCAGCTCCCTTTGGTACCACTGTCTTCTTCAGGGTTGCTCTTGTCCAACCGCAGTGCATCAGTGAAACAGTTTATTAAGCCTTAAAGATGTGGCAAACCCTTTAAATAGGCCCTGAGAGACAGTATGCCACATTTTGGTCATACAGATATATATGAACAAAACAGCCTTTAGTAATATCCTCCTGGAACAGATGGACATTTTGATAACTATCCTATGCTATGCTAGGGATATGTACAAGATGCTAGGTAAGTAAAGAAAGGGAAGAAGCAAATTCTGACTTATTATGAACCTAGAAAAGCCAGGGGTTCCTGAAAATGGCAATTTTAAGAAAAATGACCCCCTTAACATAACTGCCTTATCATCAAAGAGTCACAGCTCACAAGATGTTGTTCTCTTCATGGTACATATGAAACTCCTTGACCTCCTGATTCCAAGAACAATATTATTTTGTTCCTTTTTTCTTCTCCTTTTCCCCTATTTTTTAACATCCCTATAGCACAGAAGGATTCATGCCTCATTCTTTGTGCTATCTCAAAACCACAATGGTGACAGCGCTATACGTGGCACTTGACCAGTGAGGAAGGGGAGACTGTGTGGAGACTGGCTCAGGATCAGGCTTCTGCAGGGGCTGACATACACTCCTCTGTCTAGCTTTCAGCTACAGATTTGCATCAGAGTAGAGTGGGGCTGATGTAGAGTTAACTCCACTGTTATCCCACTAGTTAGTTATCTTAGTCCATTTTATGCTGCTGTAACAGAGTACCTGGGGCTGGGTAATTTACAAAGAAAAGAGGTTTACTTGGCTTACAATTCAGATGGTTAGAAGGTTGAAGACTGGGCAGTTGCATGTGGTAAGGGGCTTAGGCTGCTTCAACTCACAGTGAAAGCAGAAGGGGTGTGGGTGTGTACAAAGAGATCACATGATGAGAGAGGAAGCAAGAGAGAGAAATTGAGGAAGCCAGGATCTTTTTAACAACCTGCTCTTGGGGGAACAAGAGTGAGAACTCACTCACCCCAGAAGCAGGGCAATCATCTATTTACAAGGGATCCACCCCCATAACCCAAACCCTTCCAAGTAGGTCCAATCTCCTAACACCACTACTCCTAACACCAGCTACCTATGTTAAAAGGAACTCCAAATTATAGTAACATCATCTACAAATAATTTACTAAGGTCTTGACAGCACTTCTTCTGAGGCCTCTCTCCTTGGCTTGCAGATGGCTGCCTTCTTGCTGTGTCCTCACATGGTCTTTCCCCTGTGCACATGCATGCCTGTGTCCAAATTTCCTTTTCTTACAACAGTACTGGTCAACGTTGGATTAGGGCCCACCTGTATGACCTTGTTTTACCTTAATAACATCTTTAAAGGCCCTATCTCTAAATACAGTCACATTCTAAGGTACTAGAATTAGGACGTCAACATATAAATTTTGGGGAACCCAATTCAGCCCATAACATTCATCTTCCTTTTATGTAAGAACTAGCATTATCATAAACTGAAGAATACACATAAATGAAGCAAAAAAAAGAAAAAGGAAGCAGCAAAATGGTCAGATGGGAGAGACAATTGGATCTTGCCTGGGGGGAGGATGGAAGAAAGGACCCTGTAGTGACACTGAATTAATAAGCTAGCCAAAGATGTGGGTATAATTAAGACACACAACAGATGGGCACAGGATCTGAGTATAAAAATAACAAAGTGTGAGAGTAACTGATTAAATTTTCCATTTCTAAGGGGATTTAGATGTGCTTAGAGTGGAAAGGAGCCGTAGAGACCACCTGGGGCAGCTTGGAGTTCAGTCTGCAGCAGCCCAACAGATGGGCACTGGCCTTGGCTCGAACCAGGTCTCCTGGGCTCACAGCCTACAGATGTCACCTGTAGCTGGACATCTCCAGATGTTAGGAAGTTCTCCTATGTTGAGCTTATACCTTTCTTGCTACAACTTTCACTGATTAATCTCAGCAATTTGACTTCTAAAGTGACATGAAAGAAAGCCATCGTCCCTTTCCCCTTTGTATGCGACAACCTTCTAAACCTTGCACATTTAATACTCCCCTCAGTTTTCATGTTTTTGTTATAATGTAGTATCCAATTTCTTCCTAGTTTCTTAAATTTTATGATTTCAAGTTCCATCACTCTCCTAATGACTCCAGTCTAGTTTGTCAAAATCCCTGTTAAAAAAATGCCTTTAACAAAGTGCTTTCATATGCAGAATGGAGGATGCTACTTTCTATGAATAGGACAAATAGCCTATCAAAATGGTGCATTAGATTTTTTAGCAGTCACTGATGGTCTGTATTTGTAGTCAAGTAACAGCAACCAGGCTAATGATTACTATTAATAGTTATCTACTGCTGCATAACAAATTACCCCCAAATTTAGCAACTTCAAACAACAAAGATTTATGTTTATCAGTTTCCGGAGATCTGGGATCCAGGAGTGGCTTAGGTGGGTGTTTCCAATTTAGTCTTTCATGTGTTTGCAGTCCAGTTTTTGGCCAGGGCTGCTGACTCTGAAGGTTTGACTGGAATGGGGCCGCGGGGGAACCGGTCACCCCCAAACTCGCTGACTTGGTTATTGGCAGGAGGCTTCAGTTCCTCACTGAACATGCCTATACATTCATGACATGGCCCTCCGGATTGAGTGACATTGAGCTGCAGTGTCTTGGAAGTGATGTTCTGCCAATCCTGCCATATTCTATCGGTCACACCGACCAATCCTGGTAGAAGTGGTGGCCATGAGGACCCTCCCAATTGCTGACATTTATGAAGCATTTGCTACACGCTTGTTACTGCTCCTGTGCTAATACTAGCTAAGCATTATCATGCATCCTCCCAAGGAGTACTATTATCAGCCAATTTTACATTTGAGATAAGTGAAGCTTAGATATGGTAAGTAACTTACTGAAATTGTTGCTTAGTAAGTGACAGAGCAGAGATGAAAACTTAGGTCTAACTTCAGAGGAAAACACTCCTGTTTTCTCACACAAGGCCTTTTCTTTCATTTGGATTGGATAACCAGGCCTCTCCTAATCCATCCTCATACAAGTATGTTTTTGAGCATAATTGCAGAATTTTGCATTTCATCATTTCATTTCTGTTACATTGTGCCATACTTATTGAAACTTTACGAGGTCATTTTCATTCTTGATTCTATCATTTGTGAGTTCCTTTCACCCATACTTGTTATCTACAAATCCTATTTGCACAAAGAACAATGCTTTACACCAAGCATGAAGAAACCAGGATGCATAGACGAGTCTACACAACAGGATATATATTAAGATTAGAATAAAAGCCTGGCGACAAAATGTATGCAGTTTGTGAACTGAATTTTGAAACCTGAAGGTAAAATTTACATTTAGCTGAATTTTGACAATATAGATATGAATGTGTAATTCGATGTAGCTAAGGTCACCCAGACCTTTGACATTCATAAAAAAATTGGCTCAATGCCTTTATTCACTGTTCTTTGAAGAAATTAGTCTCTTAACATTTCTGCAAATTCCAGTGGTTTTGTATTCCAGTTGTCACTTGTAGGTCTGAGATCCTGTTCCCATTCGACTCCAGCTCTTGCCTGTAGCTGTTCACTTCTTTCTGCTTTTTAGGGTCCCAGATGTGGAACACAGCTCCTGGGTTTTCCCTAAAATCTACTCACAGACATTAATTTTATACCAGATTTTACCAGACATTTGGGAGAGATGGATGGGTTTAGCATCAATATAACATAAAATTGAGTATTAATCTTTCCTTTCTTAACAAGTCCTTTGATCACCAGGTTGCTTGGTTTACTCTTTCCCTAAAACCCTTATCTCTCAATTCCCCTCACTTTATCTGTTTATTTATTTTAGACTGATCGAGTGCAGTAGTAAGGAGGGGGAAAGAGTAGAACAGGAGTTCAATCTGCAACTGACTGTGATCAATTGAGATAACTCACTACTTTTGGACCAGCCTCAATACCCTCGCTTTTAGAAAGCAAAGCAACTTGGCTCTTAGTCCTCTTTATAGCTCTGGACCAACTTTTGCTTATCTAAAGATTCAATCATTTGTTTTGCTTAGAATCAAGAATTTGGGGAGGTTTTTAAGTTTCATTGTTTGCTCTTTTATTAGTTTTGTGCTACTATACAGAAAATGGTCTATTTGGCTCACGGCTCTGCAGACTGTATAAGAAGCATACCAGCATCTGCTTCTGTTGAGGGTTTCAGGGAGCTTCCGACAAAGGGAGAACAGGTTTGTCACATGGTGAGAGAGGGGGCAAGAGAGGGAGGAGGTGGTGCCAGGCTCCTTTAAACAACCAGCTCTCATGTGAGCTAATAAAGCGAGAACTCACTCACTATTGGGGAGGGCACCAGATCATTCATGAGGGATCCGCCCCCATGACCCAAACACCTCCCTCCAGGCCCCACCTCTAACACTGGGGATTGAATTTCAACATGAGATTTGGAGGGGCCAAACATCCAAACCATATCACCTCTCTTCCCACTGGTCTTTGTAAGTGGAAGTGAGCAGTATATTTGTTCTACCAGTTTTGGCTTTAAGTAACATATTCCTCATTCTGTTACATGTAGTATGGCATCAAAAGTACAAGTCAGAGAGGTTGACACAGTCCTTGGGTTACTAGAAACAGTTCTAGTTTCATCCATTAGCTTGGAGTAATTTTTAATAACAGCCCTTTACTTTGTACAAATGCTCTTGTTTGGATCAAAAATTATATGATCACTCTAGTCAAAGAGGAGTTGATGGGCTTTTAGAGAAATATCACTGACATGCCAACGTCAAAGCAAAAGGGGAGACTGAGGCTATTCAGAGTAACTGGGACAAAAATATTAATTTTGAAAAAAAAAAAAGTTTTAACTTCATTCATTTAAATACATTGGCCTGTGGTGATCTGATCTATTCAGGCATTTTACAGTGTCTAGAGCTAAGGACCTTACCAATATGTCTACAGTTTTTGACAGTGAATAGAAAGGTTTATTTTTAGAAAACCACAACACGGAATGGAAACTATGGGAAGCGGAAGTACCCATGTAACCACGAGGTATCTAGAAAGGTAAACCATAGGAGCTGCCAAGAAACTGAGAGCCACCCTTTGCCACTCCACTACTGCCACAGTATTCTCAACACTCCTTACTGAGGGAAGAACCTCGCCCCAGAGGGAGAACAAGGGCTCGCTCGTTCTATTAAGGGCTGTTTAATGAGTGACCTTTCTCTACCATGACTTCAGCGATTCTAGATTTCTTCCCCTGCAGGAACAATTTATTTGAAGGGATAGACATGTATACAGGATGAAGTATCACATAAATTGCTATTATGTTTGTGCCACAGCACTGGGAGGGTGGAAGGAAACTGCTTTAGGGGAGGGGGCACAGTGTGTTGAGGAAGAAGACACAGAGGTGCTAAGAGATTAAGCTTGACTGAAGCCTGGATGGGCTTTAAATTGGTAAGGAGGTGGAAGAGGGAAATTGAAGTCATGGGAAAAATTTATCAGTACATTTCTAAGCACTGGGAATCGCAAAATACCTGGGATCTTGATAGGATCAGTCTGGACGGAGGATTCCCATAGAAGCTGAGTGCAGAACACACCAGAGAAGTGAGCACACCAGCAGGAGACCGGGGAGGAGCTGGTTATATCCCACCCAGATGCTGGATCGTAAGAATCTGGGCCCGGGACAATAGCAAGGAGAATGCACGAGACAGTGTGATGGCAAGAAAAGGACAGCAGGATGGGCAGGCAGAGGAAGACCACTCACAGATACGAGGTTTCAGATGGGCTGCACTTGAGAACATATGGAGCCTACTGCAGAGGAAAGGAAGGAGACAAGTGAGACTTTTTTGATGGTGCCAGTGAAGATCAAGAGGGAGGAATATGACAATGAGTTGAGATGATCTCATGGCCTGTAGAAGACATCATCTACCAGAAGAGGGCCATGGTGACAAGACATATCACTCATGCTATATAAAAAAATATATATATATATATATATATATATATACCTATTTACATACATATCAGTATCAGGGAGAAGAACTGAGCTACCTTTTATTCATTCAATAAACATTTCCAAGTGCTTTTTGTCACACTACCATGGGCTGCAGACACAAAGATGAACAAGATACAGTTCCTGCCTTCACTGGGCTCACAGTCCATAGTGATGACACTTGGATGGAGTAACCAAGGCGAGTTGTTCTTTCCCTTTGAGCTTTCTGCTGTTGGTTCCTTGTTCTTAGTAAGACAGCAACAGGCTAAGGATAATACTGCAGAGAAGAAAAAGCAAACCTTTTAAGTTCCAAAACAGATTCTTAAAAATTTAGAGTCAATGGCTTATAGGAGCCTCAGCCTTTTGGGTATCAACACCCAAAGTTTATACCAAAATCAATACAGAATAGCGTAAGAGCCAGTTCCACTGCCCCAAAGAAAGAAGCGTTCAACTGGATGGAGTAGAGGAGGAGGAAGGGGAGACAGGCTGAGAGAGAAGAGAGCTGAGAGGGAAGGGGCATCTTGCCCTGAGTTCTATGATAGTACTGAGTTCTTGGGTGGGGACGTGGCTTTGGAGCTTTGAGGATAGAAGGTATCCTACTTTCTGCCTGCTTTGAGAGGTGACAAGCCTTGCAAACCAATTGCCCACTTTCTCCAGCCTCTGCTGCCCTCATCCCCTCATTCTTGAGCATGGTAAAGAAGAGATACCAACTTGGTTGGCAAAGTCTGTATTTCCCACAGCACCAAAGCCATAGGGAGTTCATCCACAAGTTTTCCCAGGCTAGACAGAAGTGTGGCAGGGGCTAGCTCAGAAGCAGCAGAGTTAGTTACTGTCAACCAGAACCAGCTTGGGAATGTGGACATCTCAGAGACGCGGGAAGCTGATGTAGAGGCCGGGAGGCCCGTGGGGATGATGGCATTTCAGCCAATGCCAGCATGGACAGAGGTCCACTGAGAACCACATTCCTTCTTTTCATTGATACTGGGCACAATGAGACCATCCCACAACCCCAAAACTTAGAGGCAACCCAGGACAGAGGGGGTGCCTGAACTAATCAAGAAAAGCCTGATTTATCCAAGTTCACCATGGACGAAGTTACATTTATGCCACTAGGTAGAATGTGACCTCAAGAGAAACTTAAACTTTATTCTTTTGCAGACATGAGTGTGTGGACTAAGATTACACTTGCTACACAGACAACTGTGATGCAGCATGACAAAGGCAGGTGGACCCTTGGGTGCTGTATGAGGTCAAGTGAGTGGTCTCCTAGCAGTCTGAGGAGGTCAGGGTGAGCGAGGGGTCAGGTCTGAGCAGAGTATGGGGGGATAAAGGACAGCAGCGGTGCCAAGGTGAAGGGAACCACAAATAAGTTCTCAATGGCAAGAGTGCAGGTAGCGAACAAAAGGAGGCGGCCGAGTTAAATGCAACGGGTTGCTTAGGCCAAGCCAAAGGCCACAAGCCCTTTCACATACCAGGCACAAAGATTCCTGTGGGACTAGAGAAGGGAAATGGCATGACTATGTTTTCATTGCACAGCCACCATTCCAAGTAAGTCTAAAGAAAGGCCTGGAGAGTGGCTAATTCTGGGAGACCACACCTGCAGGCTGGGTTTCTCATTCTCGCCCTGTCTTATCTTTACTGCCAATGTCACATCGATCCTCATCACCCCAAAGTCTGCACTGTGTCAGAAAAAAGGAAGGTATTTCTTTCCAGATTTTCTAAATTGGCATTTAGCTAAGACCCTGAAATGGGAAGTGAAAGGTACAGTTTAATATCAAAATTAGTGGAGTTTTAATAGCCCAAGTCTTGATATTAGAAACCAGGACAAACTGATGTAATACGTAGCACACAGAAATGTCTCCCACACCCATATGTATACACCTAATATGCCTTAATGTTACCAAGAGCTTTAAAAGAAACTGAGAAATGTATATATTTTTACTTATACAATGTTCACTTAGAAATGATAACTCGTACTGCCATGCACAGCCAGTTCTCTGACAGCGGTGGGGTGGGTTCCCTGGGCGGCCTAGGTCTGCAGGGTGGCTTTGTGAGTTGTTCCTGAATGCTCTCCCTATTGTTTCTTCAGTCCCATCAATGCCAGCTGAATGTAGGTTATTTAATGCTTTATAATCAATCCCTTTCAGTTCCAAGAGTAGACTTTGCTTTCCATACAATGACCAAAACATGTCAAATAAGGACTTTAAAAACACCCACTAGGATCAACTGTGCAGTGGTTAAGATCAAGTACTCTGAAGGCAGACTGCATGGGTTTGGATTCCGGCTGGGCATTCCATTTACCAGCTACCTGACCTTACAAAGTTACTTATCCTTTATGTGCTTTAGTTTATCAGCAAAATGATGTTGAAGGTGGTAAGAATACCTACCTCATAGGATTGTATGACAATTAAATGAGATAACATATGCAAAGTGTTTATAACAGTGCCTGACACATACTAATTGCTCAATAAATGTTTGATTTTATAATATTAAAATACACTTGACCCTCTAACAACCTAAGGGTTAGGGGCACCGACTGCCCCTCCATGTAGTCAAAAATGTGCATATAACATTTGACTTCCCCCAAACATAACTATTATACTAACAGCCTACTGTTTACCAGAAGCCTTGCTGATAATATAGTTAATTAACACATATTCTGGATGTTATTATGTATTATATACTATATTCTTACATTAAAACTAGAGAAAAGAAAATGTTAAGAAAATCATAAGGAAGAAAAAAGGTACTTACTATTCATTAAGTGGAAATGGGTCATCATGAAGGTCTTCATCCTCCTCATCTTCATGTTTTGAGGAGGAGGAGGAGTTGTTGTTGTTGTTGGTCTTGCTGTCTCAGGGGCGGGGGAATAAATGTGCATATAACTGGATCCCCACAGTTCAAACTTTTTGTGTCGTTCAATCAACTGTAATTAGTTTTACACTATAACCATAAAATCAACTAAAATTTTTTTGAGAATGTTTCAGAAATTCTCAAGGATGAACATACTCAAACTAGTATAGAATCCTTCTGGCTAAAAGCAAAAGCAAAATAAAACTGCTATCACAAAATAAATTTGAACTTGGTTGTTTTGCACTCAGAATGGCTTTACTTAAGGAGAGCATATGAAGTTTGCACTTTGCAACTCTGTTTTCCAATATGAGTGGAGTAGGCTTGGTTTTTTACCTATTTAAAGTGGGCTAGTCATACTTGAAAAAATAGTTGATTGACAGTTTGATTATTTTGCCATATTTAAACCAGAATATGTTAATGAAAAGAAAAAAGGACTGGATGTCCCTTAACAGAAAAATCCAATGTTATTTATTCAAAAGGAAAGTCATCCCAAGGAAGGAAAGCTAGTGTTTAGTAAACACTAGCTTTATTAACAGTAAAATCTACATTGTTCCAGTGTGGAGTTATATCTGAAATGGTAAATGAACATATTTTATTATTTTCCTCTTAATTCAGTTATTTAAAAATGAAGAATACTTAATTATTATCTTCTTTTCTATACCTAGGATTTTCTTTAAGTCCCCCAAATGGGACTTAGTAATTAGCATAATTTATCCCTGAAGCAAAATGACTTGACTGAAATTAGTAAATCCTATGGACCGGTTTTATAACTGAACTTTTCTGGAAATGATCTTGCTCAAATCATAAGAAAGGACTGATATAAATTTAATAAGCAGATTATTTAAATTGGTAACACTTAAAACAAAAAAACAACTAGGCTTACTTGTAAGGGTTTTTAGTGAGGGAAGGGGTTCTCTGGTAAAAATCAAACAAAAAACTTAAAACTAGCAGTGTAGCAAAAAGAACACTTATCTTGGAATAAGGAAATACTGAGAAGGCTGAAGGGTACGTTCAATAATGAAGACTCTTCCAAATCTTCTAAATATTTATGATTAACAGCAGCATCTGTTGTTTGCTAGAGAATATTCTTAAGCCCATTGTGAAGAGATTTTGTGTGTATTTCCTCTGAGCTTGGCCCAGTGATTTCTTAAAGGGATCGAGAGCCCTGCTCTGCAGTTAGGTAGTCTCACCTCTGTGACCCCAACCACATCTCTACATTTTGGTTTCTTCATCTGTAAACCAAGGGATGTAAGATCTGCTTCCTGGGATGCTGCCCATGGGAATGCCTGGGCATATTTGGGAGTTGGAATGTGCTTGACACACATCAGCGTCCCATCCTTCCCCAAAAAAGACAGAAGCAGAAAGCTGTACTTATTCCATTCCATTTATGGGACTAACAGAGCAGGGACAATGAGGATGTGTTTTTCACACTTTTACACCTAATAGAGGATGGCCATAGATCCCAAGATAGATGAAGCCAATAACAGACACAGTCACAAGTTTGAATTTTCTCCCTCTATGATACGCTCTGTTGTATGAGGCTCCAAGAAAGGCTAAAGGAAACATCATTATGCCTAACTTTGGCATTAGGCAGTCCCATTTCTCCCAAGAATCTCTCTCTGATTCACAGGGTCACTCGTTTCCTTCCTACCATCAAAACCTACCACAATCTCCCAGACTCTAAGGTGCTGAAACTCTCTTCCCTTCCAAGAGCACCAGAATTCCTGACTATAATTGTTCAACCTAGTAAATGTGGTCTTTCACGATGAGAAGAGCTAACATTTATTCAGTCAACAAATGCTGAGTACCTGCCAGGGCCAGATGCTCGGCTAGTCATCAGGGCACACAGAACATGTGACTAGCAAACACAAAGGTGCAGGAAAACAGCCTGTTAATGTTATTCCCAGATGTCACTGAATGAGTGACAATTTGCACAATGTTTCATTAAATGCCTATTAAGAAGATAACCACAGTTGACGACATATAAAAACAAGTCAAATCCTGAATGCAGGAACGCGTGCCAGCAGAGCATATGGAAACAAGGTCCAAGCTGTGGATGGGAGCTTGCTGGGCAACTGCAGTTGGCGATGTTCTTAGGCGGCTGGGACAATTCTTAGCAGTCTACTTTGTTGCTGAATGGTTCTACTATGGTCTGAAAAATTCCTTTTTAACTCTAGACTTATGTTTCCATTTACTATATAAAGAATGAACCAAAGAAATAAATGACAAAATATTGACTAAGGACCCAGATTATTTCAAGGCATGGGGAGAGCCCCAACTTCGTTATCAACTGCAAAGAGAAACCTCTAGTAGACAGACATAGATGAGGAAACTGTTTTTCAGCATAATATAAACATGAACAAATCTCTTAACAGCAGTGGTGTCAAACACTTCTGTCGTTGCAAAAATAGCCTCAGAAAGAGCGGTGAGAAAGAATCTGACAAGCAGAAATGAGCTATTTTTTCATCTCCAAAATTGCACTTCCTGGTCCACGGTTCTTGGCACTGCAGATGTTGCAGAACTGTGCAGCAGAATTCTAAAAATGCAATTAAAAATCACAGAATTAAAAAACCGATCTTTTTCTCCTCTTACAGTCAGGATTTAAAAAACGATCTTTTTCTCCTCTCACATTCAGAATTATTATGGTAGCATTAGTGGCGGGGTGGTGTGGAGAGGAAGTGACGAAATGTCACTCCCTTTTCTGGAGATTATCTCTGGTTCACACAGGATTCAGTCTAGACCAGCTAATATTCTGTGACTCTAGCTAGGGACACACCCCACAGCAGAACAAGTGTAACGTGACCTGGAGGAAAATGACTTGACACTAAACAATAATAGCATCACGGCACACAAATCAGGCCCAGGGAGTTGCACAAGACACATGATGGTTCTCTACTGTTCCTGTACACCTCTACAGCACCAGTGTCATCAATTTGATCTGAATGAATTTACTCAAATGGGTACACTAAACATTTTACATTTGAAAAATGAGATACATTTTTCTTATGTGATATAAAACTATATTATAATTTAAAAAATGCCATAGAGCCATAAAGACAATGAGTTATGTTTCTGAGCACATTCCTCTGATCACATTAATTTCTCTCAAGTTGACAGATGCCAAGCTGCCAACTCACCATGCTAGGCATGGGCAGGCACTCCTTGTGGAACATGTGCCGGCAATGGAAGACCACCACGCTGAAGGGCTTAGCTGCATCTGGGAGAGGAGGGAGAAGAAAGAAGAACTCAATGCAAAAAGCAGACCAGGATCTTTCAAAATCAATCTTCACCGAAAGCCCAGCTGTAGTTTAATCTTCCTGCAATAGGCTGCCTTTGGAGAATGGTTATTTACAAGAGCATTCCTGAAGGGTGGTAGGAGCAAAGGCAAAGCAGGTACTATAATCATGTTGCTATGTGATTCACAGGCTACCTGCTTGGCTTCTGTGTCAGTTACCAGGACTACAAATGGAGGACAATTACAGCAACTTTTATTTTAAAAACTTTTATTTTAAAAACACTATTTTGTATGTGTCTATGTATCCCCCGCTGCCCCCCATATACTCATTACACACCACACACTTCAGTCAAGTTTTGGCTTTATAAAAATGCATTCCCAGTTCTCCTGCCACCTTTGCCAAGGCCATTCACTGACTTTGGAGGTAGACCTGGGTTAAAATCCCAGGCTGTGACCTTGCATTTTACTGTACTCCTGCTTGGGCATGTCCCCTCATCTGTTCCTGTTCTGGTAAGATTTAGTGTCCTTAGCAGATCAGATTGGGAATTTAATCTAATTGTACAGAGGGAGTGTATGTGGTCTCTTTCTGCTGAAACGCGGCCTAAAACACTAAGAAAGCTTACTTCTTTTCTTGAGCCCACTGCAGTTTTTAATAGAAGCACCAAACCTATTTCCTCTAGAAAAGAACCTAAGTGGAATGACTTCTCAAGCTATTGTCCTATTAAATAATGCTGAGTAAATGTGAAGTCAACTAGGTCTTTTAGTACTTCTCTATTCTGTACTTATATTAAAAAAGCATTTTGTAGCATCCTGACAACCATGTTTTTTAATTTGTGTTCAAATTATGTAAATTTTCTCTTCTCACATCATAATGAACCTTAAGTAAGGTGCTTTTCATTATAGACGAAAACCAAGAACTATAAATAAACAAATGCTTATGTCTTTTAAAGAGACACAGTTCCAGTAAGACAGATGGTAGGTATTATGTTTCCATTGAAAGGGGTGATGCCTTGGGCACCTAGAACCATACAACAGAGAAAAAGATCAAAGAAAAGGAAACGCTATCCATAATTTTTTTCTTAGATACACACACGGTTCTTCTATCTTGGAATCTAAATATGCCGATGATTAGTTTTCATTTCGTTTTACCCTAGAACAGTGGTTTTCAAAGAATGGCCCCTGAACCAGTAGCATCGACATCACCTGGGCACTTGTTACAAATGTACATTCTCAGGCCCTGTCCTGACAGCAATCAACGAATTTCAAAATTTTAATTCCACCCCTCATTAAAATACATATTTGGGAAATTTTTTGTCCCTCTTAACTTTCTTACCTGATGGAAGAATGGGGGAAAGGCATGATTCACAGATATTCTCCTCTGTAAGAAAACACACACAACAGTTCGGATCATGCCCTGTTTCTGTCTGCACCGCTGTTTGTGAACGCAGGGCATGTGGCTGCACATGATCATTTCAATCTTACCCACCATCGACTAGAACACCTTTCATCTGAGTCCGGTGCATTTTCTTCAGTAAGGACAAAGAGTCAGCTACGAGAATCTTCTTGCAGCCTTCACGAAGCAGGATCTAATGCACACATTTTAAAAGAAAAGCCATCTTAAATAGACTCAGGGATGGGGGGTGCAGGGGCGCCGCATTGGGGAGTCAAAAAGCTGGACCGGGCGAGCTACTCCAAAGGGCACACTTTGGCTTTCTTCATACCAGAGTCACTCTCAGCTCTAAGACTCTGATGGGCATTCAGCTTTCACAGGTTTTAAATTTACACCACCAAAGAAGGGAAGTAAGGAGTAGCCAACCGTGGTGCTCCATTCCCAGTGGTCCAAGATGACAGGTTCCTCCAAAAACCCCAAAGAGCACTGGCTTTGGGTGAATCCAGCCAAAGGCCTTTCCCCATTATTATATGAAGGCAAATATTCAGGAAAACAGAACTAGTTGTCCAGATTAAAGATCTATACCTGCCATTTCTAGAACTGATGAACAAAAAATTACATGATTTCAGTATTTCTACATTAAAGGAGAAACTGCCTATGAAGTTTTACTCTTTAAAATTCTACTAGAAATGGAATTTTTTGGATTTTAAATTATGAACACTTTAATGGATATTATTGAAGAATTCAGGAAGAAGAGAAAAATAACAAATATACTAAGAAAAATAGCTAAGAAATATTGATGTCAGTAAACTTCCAGCAAACATATAAAGCTGCTCAGCCTCCAACAACAAAATAAAAAACTTAAGAAAAATAGTGTCAATCGCAACATCTCTAAAATGTTTCAAAAAGAAATGGCTCTGACCCTCAGTGGGTGCCTAAGGCCCACTCCATGAATAATACAGGAGGAATGGCAGTCTAGACAGAAGCCATCATGTCTGCAAGCTGAAAAGGAAAATAGCAAGAAAGGCAAACCAAGAAGGAACCATCTCCTCAGCAGGATTACATTTTTTTAAATAGGTACAATCTGTCTGCCCACAGAAAGTATTTTCTAGGAAAAATGAAGTATTCAGAGGCAAACAGCCAGGAGAGGGGAAAGTACACAAATACAGCTTATTATGTTACTTTTTCATTTGGTCAAAATCCAAGGTTCCAAATCAGAAAGATGTGAAAACATTTTAAGTTTCATTGGCCAAGCAGGTATATAAGAAAATGAGAATAATCATTTATTCTATAACATCTATAATTACTTGAAAGCAATCAAAGGTAAAAAGAAGATGGTATAAGATTATAATGAATTACAGTATATTTGACATACTGTATCAGACATACAATAAGACATTATGTTGACTATAGATTCCCAGGAGCAACTACATCAGTGACTCAGAAAAAATTTGCTGTTGTTGGCACACATTTCTCCCCCAAAAGCTTCTATTTGGAATTTCCGATGAATGCTTTTATTATAAAGACATCAATGGCTGAAAGATGCCTCAGCAGCTGGCGTAAGGAGGTCGTCTTCACCCTTTCTGACCTTCACACTCATGATCTCTGACTACTTCTGTCTTTCAAGGTCCTCTTCCCCAAACTATCTCCCTGACCATCTCCTTCCTCCTATCTCCTTTTTAATTTGCAAATTTGATGTTCTTTACAATCTTAGGGCACATGCACACTTTCTTCTGTTATCCAGGTTTTCAGTGATCAGAACTGATCACTACTGCTCTTACCCTGAGCACTGTATTTCATTACTTTGTGCTGTTTTCCTTTTTTTGAGACATTGTCTTGCGCTGTTGCCCAGGCTAGAATGCACTGCAACCACCAACTCCTGGGCTCAAGTGGTCCTTCTGCTTCAGCCTCCTGAGTAGCTGGGATTACAGGTATGCATCATTATGTCCAGCTAATTTTTTTATCTTTTGTAGAGATAAGGTCTCACTATTGCTCAGACTGGTCTCAAATTCTTGGCCACAAGTGATCCTCCTGACTCTGCCTCCCAAATTGCTAGGATTAGAGGCATGAGTCACTGTGCCTGGTCCTTATTTTTCCTTTTAAAAAAATGAAATATTTTTTTTAAAAAGAGAACAAAAGTAAAACATAAATATCCAAGTCCCTCTCACCTAAATTTAACAAATTTGTTAATATTTAGTCACGTGTTTAAGATCTGCTTATTAAAATAGATAATGAAATAAATAATGAAAATAAAGTATTACAGATACAGCTGACATTTCCTTACACCCCACCATTCCTCCTCCTTCCTTTCACACACAACTCTAACTTTGTTCAGTGTGTATCTAACTAAAACATAGATCTAGTCAATGACATAAACATCAAGCCTGGGAAGGAATCCTTTCCAAATCAAAAAGCAAAGCCTCATTAGGAAAAAGCTCTTTGCTTCCCACATCTTGCTGCCTAGCATGTGGATATGAAAGCTAGTGACACAGCACGTACCTTGTGACCAAGAGGCAACAACCCTGATGTACCTTTTCCAGTTGATGGACGTTTAGGCTATTTCTAGTTTGGGGCTATTAAGGATGTAGCTGCAAAGGATATTCTTGTACAGATCTTTTTGTGGACCTGCTTTTCATCTCTTAGATAATTAGAAGTGAAAGTGCTGGTTCACAGAGTAGGTAGTTTTTGAAGTAACTGTCAAACCGTTTTCCAAAGTGGTTAAACCACTGTACGCTCCCACATATTAAGTTTTGATATTTGATAAATCTACCCTCTTTCTTACTTTTGGATAATTTTACCCTGTATTTTTTATGTAAGTTTTAGGGCCAGTCTATCAATTTCCAAGAAAATTTTTTGGGAAATTTCAAATAAAATTTTATTGAACATATAGAACTTATTCTGTATTTCTATATAGAAATATTTCTATATTCTATATTCATTATTTTAGAGACAACTGATAACATTTATGATATCGATATAATTTTAACAACTAAATAAACGGTCAGATTCCATTTGCTAATGATTTATGGATTATTTTTACATTTGTGTTAAAATAAAGAGGGCTATAATTTTGTCATATTGCCCTCATGCAATGCTGGTGTTAAGATTATACTAGCATCCCACGAAGAACTGAGGAACACTTTTATTCTATTCCCTGGAAGAGCTCGTGTAAAATAGGGGTTGCCCGTTTTTTACATGTTTGATAAAACTTGTCTCTAAAACTGTCTATGTAATAGTTTTTTTTCTTGTGGCTCTATGTTTTGACTGATTTAATTTTTTAAATGACTATAGGTCTATTCTATTTACTTTTGAGTAAATTTTGGTAATTTATATTTTCTTAGAAAAGCATTCATTTCTTCTGAGTCTTCAAAGATACTGACATGAACTTACAGTCTTTACTTACTCTGGGTGTTGAAAACTTGTATTTGTCTGTAAGGGTTTTCTACTTTATGGTTATGTTGTTGTTCCTACATTTTTCTCAGACTTCAAGGAATTTGAAAATATATTCCATTATGTTTCCTGAATACTTATAGACCACAGAAGCTTATAAGCATGCAGTTTTAAGGATATGTTCCTCTCCCCACCAAAAGTAGTTCTTTTTTTCCAAAGTATGCCTACTGGTCTTTCAGAGATCAAGTCATTTTTTATCCACAAGTCTTACTTGCCTGTTTCCTGCTTTACCCTGGTTTCCAATTCTGTGTTGGATAATCTGTGATATCACTTTCAGAAATTAAAGCCAATTTGAATCATCTTGTTACCTGAGAAATAGCTCCACTGGTACATAAGACAGCACCACTATCAATCTTTGCTTTGTAGTCTATTAGTATCTCTTTATTAGAATTTCACTGAGGATCAACCACTGTCTTTTCTTTCCTCAACTTCATGTCTCAAAAAATATTTGTAGGCATTGCTTAGAAAGTATAACATTATCTTTCAGAGATTCATTTTCCTGATGGGGCCTTTCTCTATTTTTCCAAAATTATTAAAATCTATGGGCCAACTTCTTCCTACATCCTTCTCAACAACTCTTGTTTTTTTAATATTCCTTTACTTCCCTCCATAGTTCTAAGTTTTTCTAAATTCCATATTTTATTTACACTACCTTTATTCTTTCCCCTTTACCACTTTCAAGACAACCAGCTATAGCTTCTAGAATCAATCTGTTACATGTTATATTTTGTGCTACTATAAATTTGAATAGGAATGAATTTACAAGATAGCTGTGGAAAAACCAACATGAAACCTTAAGATTGCCCTATCTTCTCCTCCTTATTTTTCTGCACTTTATCATCATTAATAATAATCCAACCAAAAGCAAAACACCAGACTCACAGACATTTTATAAAGCAATAAAAGAACTGTGTATCAGTGAAGTTATTATGGTTCATTAGAAACAGCTGCCATGGGAAAAGTGCCATCAAAAATTGCCGAGTTTCTGAAATTTTTATTTTAAAAGATTCTTTGAACACTGAACTTTTTGCTGACATTGCCTTGTTCAAACTGCAATGATTCTCATTAGAATTGCAAATGATAGCTACCTGGTTTTATAAGTACCCAATATGGCACAAGCTAGACTGAGAAACTCCCCTCATTTTCAATTCATCCTTTAGGCCACAATGCTGTGGGACTTGAATTCTACTTGAAAAAGCTTTGCTTATGGTCAGGATTATTATCAAATATGACAAATTGCAGAGAAATAAGGAGGGAAAGAAAAAGACTCTAAGTTCTCATGTTGGAGTTCAGAAACAATCTTATAACCACAATTATATTTAAACTTACAATAGCACAAATTATACATGTTCCAAACTGATTTAGAAAGCTACAGGGTTGTCACAGGCCATTCATGTCACCTAAAAGCTGTGATGGGGCCAAACAGAAGTAAAATTTGAAAAGAAAAAAAAATTCACTTGGTCTTAAAAGTTTATTTGGGGGATTTATGAATTAAACACTCTCTCTTAAAAGAAAATGAAGAGCTTATACACCATGAGTCAAAAAGAAACCCATGCAGGCCCAAAGAAAGGTTAGTAAGAGAGAAGTCATTATTTCCTCTTCACTCATCACGGATTTAAAAGTAGAGAGATATGGGGAAATAATAAGGAAAAAGGGACAGCAGCAAATCTAAGTCTGGGAAAGAAACTTTGGCAGCATAGAGACAGATGTCTGGAGTTAGGTTACCAGTTTAGATGGTGTGTGTGTGTCCCTGTGTGTCTGTGTGTCCGTGTGTGTGTGTGTGTGTGTGTGTGTGTGTGTGTAGTTTAACAAAATGGAAGTGTTAAAGCTTTTCATTTCTCTCGGAAACATTAATCCAGATCATGAGCAGCTTGAGGAAGGGCGGCATCTTGCTCACCTCCAGGTCTGAGACCACATGTGGAGGCCCTGTTAGTACCTAACATGCCATCTGACACAGGAGGCGCTCATGTATTTAAATAAATGTGTTTATAATTACCAAACACATGCCATTTTAGAAACTATTATTCGAGAAATCAAGAGCTTCCGCGATACTTCCATTAAGAAGATGCTGTCAGTGCTGCTGAGCTCACCTGAGGGCCACCCTGCTGCCGAGACCAGCCAGGAACGGACGCAGTGGGCAAAGGGGAAGGGAACCGAAGGACAGACATCTTGTCATTTTGTGTTTCCTTAAGTAAATGTCATGTTTGGAGGTGAAAGTAGAAACTGTGGAAAATAAACGACCCCCCATTATACCTAAAGATCCAAGCTCTGTTACTACAGATTCCAAAATAAGTTATCGTGATTTACCTTATTTATTTTTTTTAAGAGACGGAGTCTTGCTCTGGGCTCAAGCAATCCTCCTGCCTCTACATCCCAGAGTGCTGGGGTTACAGGCCTGAGCCACGACGCTCAGCCCATGACTTACCTCAAAACATAAAGTTAACATTAAATATACAGCAGCATTCAATATATAAAGGCATATTTATAAGCTGACTCTGTTAATAACTTTAGAGACAGAAGATACTTTACAAATCATCTGATCTTGAGGTTCCTAAATGCCAACGCATAGACTAGTGCCAGACAGACTGGGTGTGTAGGAAATACCAAGGTGTTTTAAGGACATATTCCCTGGTCTTCCCAAAGAGATTATCCTCTTTCACATGTGGGCTGGTACCTGAATCCATATAACTTATAAAAGAATTCAGATAATTCTGGTGAGTGGCCAGGCTTGACAAACACTGATTTAATCTAATGGGAAAACTGAGATCCAGAAAGTTCAGGTGCCCTACCAGAAATCAGCAGGCTTGTTAACTGCAAAGCCAGGACGAGAGTCCGGATCTACAAACATCATGCCCACTGCTCTTTAAGAGACAACAGGCTGCCTATTCATCTTCCATTCCAATTCTGCATGTCTCCCTGTTGTAAACTGCCAGGACAATGAATGAATCTCCAGAAAACAATGGGACAGCCAGTGAGAGATGCATAGGACATAATGTAGAAGAACTCACAAAACAGCACTATACAAATAGTTAATTTTTACCCAAAAAGATAAAAGAAGTATCACAAGGCACACACATAGTGACAGGCACTACTAGCATAGAAAGGAAGATGGGTATCATAATCACAAATCTGAACGCATGAGCCCCAAAAGAGTTTCAGTACTTATGTGTCTTAGAAATAGACATATAAAGACAAAAGCATTTGTGGTTATACTTAATTATAGAGAATAGAAAATCTCATCTATCATAGCTTCTATTGCAAGAAAAAGAACAGTACAGAGTGAATTTTTTTTCCCTCGTCAGGTGAGGTTGACCTTATTTTCAATATGCAGGGATTCCAAATTTGCATCATTTTGAAAGCTGGAGGAAAAGGAAGTTGGGCAATGCCTCTTTTAGGGTTGGTAGCTGGAAAGAGAATTTAAGAAACTAAAATAGAAACAAAGCTTCAAAACCCTAATCTTGGTCATAGATTCTGACAGATAAAATATAAATCAAAAGTGAGAGTAATGACAAGTGTTACCCACGAAAAGAAGAAAATAAAACTGCCAAATCTCAGGAGACAGAGCAGCTCAGACAAACACAAAGGTTTGGAATTCTGGTTCTAATACATGACGGAGGCAAATCACTTAACATCTCCTAGCCTCGATTTTCTCATCTGCAAAGCAGGTTTGTGGTAAGGACCCGCTGGGAGAACACACATAGAATAACTCTGTCAAGGGTAAATGGCTAAAAATACAAGGTCAATCTCCACAATAACACAAGTCCAGAGGAGTTTCTATCACAAAGGCAACAAATAGGGTGAATGCTATGCCCATTTGTAAAGGCTAAGTCACAGGTTTCTGGAGAGATCTTTGAGATCCTGTAATCAGGAGACCCAAACCAGTGCCCCAAAGCTGAACATTCTGCTCCAGACAGAAATGTAGAGAAACACAACTAGGCAGGTGTTGGCCTAAAGGCAATTCAGCTTTGTACCTAGTGCCTTCCATCCAGTTGGCCTTAGGAATTTCTGTAGCCCCTAAAGTATCAAAGCTGGAGTTTTAATCTAGTCCCTGCACTTTCCTTTTCATTTTGCTGCTGAAAGCAGAGGTCTAAAAATGTGCAATGACTTGTTCAGGATCATCTGCTACTTCACACAGACTCAAGCTCACACCAAGGACTCAGGAGGCTTAGCCCAGTGTGATTTCCACCATGTCACACTGCCTCTTTAGAAGCAAGTTAAACATGCTTGCTATTTTGTTCCTCCAGAGATGTTACCCATAATGAAAAACTGAAAACTCACTCTAATCAGCAGACTTTTTAGGGATTACTTGAGGCTATAAGAGCTAATGTAGTCATGGATAAAAAAGGCATGAGATTTAGTTAGAGGATCTGGGTTCAAACTCACTTCATCATCTTCCCAGATTGGCAAATTATTTAACTTTTTTAAGACTCGGTCTTCTCATCTGTAAAATGGAGATGACAGTCCTACAGGGCTTTTGTGCAGATGAAATGGTTGTCAAATAAAACTGTTGAAAGAAAAGTGTTCAAGAACAAAGATGCTGAAATTCTCAACGGGAACCAAAGGTCTCCAACAACAGAATTGGATATAAATTCTAAATAAATTAAATAAATAAATGCTAAATGTATAAATGAAGATGTTTTAAAAATAAACATAAAAATATTAAAAATGTAAAAAATTATTGCATAAAATAAGTTGGAAACTGGTCAGTTTATTGTCAAAATTAAAATATCACTGAAATATCATATTGTTTTGGAAATAATTTATATCAAAACAAATGCTTTTTGTCCTTCAAACCAGGCCCAGAAACATTTTATGATGTACAATACAGACTACTTTCGCCTTACTGATTTCATGAAGCTTTTAGAATTTGTGGAGTTATTACACTAATAAGGTATAAAAACATGATAAATTAAAACAAATTAAACATTGATAAGGTAGTTGATTATACTATTTCCTTAACTTCAACTATTTCATAGTCATCTAACATGCGTAATGATGCTCACCTTTGGTTGAAGAGCACTGTTACATTTTAGAAAATGTAAAACTCAAAAACCAGAAAAGTTGTTCAAGTTTTTGTACCATAACTTTCTCTACCCTCTTTTCCAATTAATGATTGGCTTTGGGTAATTAATGATTACCCAAAGCATTTTTGGTACCCAAGTAAGTTTTAAAATGCTGCATACTCTATTGTAAATCTCCCCTTAGAGACTCACAATGCATATTGGCAAACAAAGGAGCTGTGGAGGCCTGTGATAGTTTTTCCTACCATCTGATCATGGACCTGTATCAGTATCTACAGAAGTCACTGTCCTGCCCCACCCCACCCCATCCCACACACAGTAGGTTCCAGATTTGTAGAAATTCATGAATCTGCATGAGTCTCCAAATTCTGGACATTAACAGGGTTGCAAACTTTTTATTTTGCTATGTAAGAACATGTGAAAATCAACCATAGTTTTATGAAACAAAGCATAAACAAAATGAAATAAAAACATGTATGTGAAAGCCTTCTGGAAACTGCAAAATGGTCTGTAGATACATTTAAATTATTTTTACAGTGATCTCTACTAGGTTTCCTAGAGAAAGAAAATAAATAAATGGTCATTAATAAATTATGGTAAAAGAACAGCCTTTTCCATAGGAAAAAAAATCTAAACTCTTTCTTCATCCGTGAGTAGGAAGTACTCCCTGGAATTCTTTGAATAACCTGCCCCAGTACAGCATTTTCTCTCTGTATCCTCCAACAAGATGTCTGAGATTCAGCAGGGACTACAGCTGTACCAGTCTTCACAGGCTCTGCCACCTTCTCTGTGGGTCCACCTTCTCTGAGAAGCCACTCCTTGGCTGGGGAGTTATCCAGGCAACCACAGATCTTTGGATCCAATGGCTAAATAATTATGAGCCTCCTTAACACATTACCCAACTGCATACTCTTTATCTTAAGAAAAAGCTCTCAGTATATTTTAAAATATAATTAATAGGATAAAATACCGATTTAGCAGCTGTTTTAGTGGCTTTTTTAATGTTATGCTTTCATTTTCCATCTAATAATTTTATTTTTATTTCCAGCTGACTCAGAACCATGTAAATTTATTTGTAAAATATAAATGAGCAGTGAGACCACAGTGGTGTCCATGAGCTTTGTTCTCGGGAATAAGAGCCTACTAAGAGGGACCTATTAGGTGGTTTTGTAGGCATTGTGGAGATGAGGGAAAAGAAAGGCACATGATTCAACCTGGAGGCTGAGCTTCACGCACTACAGCTGAAGGACAGAGGTAATTATTCATCACCTCCCTTGGGACAGAGCTGTTCAGACATACCCAAATGACTTCTTAACAAATTTGGGTTTGAAACTTCGAGCATCCCTGGCATACTCGAGGGTGGTAAGGGCCAATGAAGTACAGATTATTATCAACCTCATGCATTCCCAGAGGTTTGTAAGGTCTGACACTGAAACCACTTTCACTAAAGCCCAATTCCAAGCCTTGGAATTAGTGAGTCTCCTACCTGGATTACCCTTCCACATTCTGAAGACGCTGTACAAAAGGCAAGCTCCTTACGTCACCTCTCCTTGCCTATTAACCCACTCCCATATTTTTATTTCCTTCTTGCCTTTCTCAATCTCCCTCCGATAACCATTCCTTTGGGTCATCTGCAAACCTTCAAATCCTACTGGAAATACATGCCTTTATATCTTTACGCTTTTTGCACAAAACCTCTACTTCTTCAGCTTAGCCGAATACCAATTTTTCTCCCATGAACTCAATTTCCTACAAAGCTCTCCTGAGTGAAGGCTTCTTGATTTCTCACACCCCCACCTGCAGGAAAAGCCTCTTCTCTTTTAAAGATGTGTTATCCAGTAACACCACTGTCCCCTGTGAACTGCAAGATTAGTGTCCCAGTTCACTGAAAAGCTAGAACATTCCTCCTCCTAGTTGTTGACGTCCATCTGGATGACTCAGCAAAGGCTGTGGCCTCACAGTTATGTTCCATTTTTTGAACATGTCCACAATGAATTTGCTTCAAAAATGTTAATGTAATATCACACTCCCTAGCCACAAGCTCCTATCCCTCCAGCTCTGCCATCCCTTCTCATCTCTTACACCTGTTCCTGATGTCATCTCCTTGAAATTTCTTCTTGCCCACCCTGCCTCTTACCTGAGGCTGTCACCAAGTTCAGCAGGTGGCCCCCTCCCCTGCACACTGTACAGTGACGACTGCCCCAACAAATCTCATGATAATCCTCTGCTTACAACCTTATCTTTTAGCGTCATCTGCAAAATCTTATTGTTTCCAGGAAAGAAATTTCAACCATTATAACAAAAACTCATTTTCAAGTGAATTAGAGAAAGAATAGTCTGGATTTTTAAGGAAATGTGTTTTAAACAGTTTTGAGTTCTACAGACACTACTGGCAGCCTGAAAAACAGTAATTGCTAGAGTCATTTTAAGGAAAAGATTAGGATGCTCTGTAATTAGCATATTAATTATTTATATGAAAATAATGGGTTCCATTGTTCTTATCACAAATTCTGAGTTAACGGGAATCATGAAATTGTACTATTCTAGAAAACAGACAAAAGGCTAAATAAATTCTGTATTTTAACAAATTTTAGGCAACAGATTACTGAATGGCTTCAAGAAAAATTATTAAACTATTTGAAAAGCATTTTATTATTCCTCCAAATGGACACAATCCTTATTTCTTACTAAAAATGTTTGGGTGGATCAATCAAACAACCGCTGTAACTATTTTCACACTCTCCTCAATTCTATGTTATATTAACCACACAAATATAAGGCCTGCTCAATAAGAGAAAATTTGGGTATAGCTAAAGAATCAGATAGCTTTCTTAAGGGGTGATGTTTCTAATTTCTTTCTTTGAATAATTTTCTAAATATCTGGACCTAAATAAAATTTAACACTCAAACTAAAGGTATAAACTGATGTCTAACATAAACCCTAGAAATGTTTATCCAGTAGTGAGTCAACGCATTCAGTGTGCTCATATATTCAAGAAAGGATACTTACTTGCAAATTGTAGTCTTGTAAAATTTTAACCAAGGAGTCTCTCAAATTGGGAATCTCCATTCCTTCCTTAATGCGATGAATTAGTAGAATCGGGTCAACATGCGTGCCAATGTTGTTTAACAAGCCAGTAATAAATGCTACAAAATACCACATAAAGCAATTAACATACAAACAATATTATAATGCAATTTTATTTGCATATAATTTGCACATAATGCAATTTAGACCAATAGTTACTTAAGAAATTATTTCCTTCAAAGTAAGTGTTAAAACCATTTGAATTTTTAAACTCTCAAGAACTAATCTTCAAAACTTTGAAGAACTTTCCTTAAGACATAAAGGAGAAACTAAAAGCAAAGTGCTTAAGAACAGCGGAACAAATGATTACTTACCTTCAAAACAGTTTGCAGTGTCAAAGGGTTGCCACTAATATTGATTGAGAACTTACTATGGCTTAGCTATTCCACACTTTTCTCTAATATTTTGAAAGGTAGGAATGTTGTGTTCCCATCTCACAAAGAGAAATGGGTGTTTAGTTTGCCTCGAGGAGTCACACAGGTGGCAGGTAATGAGCCCAAATTCAAACCCATGCCAGACCCAAGTTCATGATATATTCTATTATACCACTTTGCCTCTTAAGATCCTTAAACTACTACTTTATCACGCTAACACTAGATTCCTTATTTTTTCAAGGGGGAAAAGTCATTAAAGTCAATTTCAAATGAAAGCAGTTAACAAACATAAAGCCTTTGAGGGGTTGGATTTTAAACCACTACTGCTAGTTATCTTTAAAAGAGGAGTTGGGTTACTGTTAGCTGGCTGCTTTTGTTTTTTCCTTTCCAAAATGGGAGAACTAAAGCAAATGGTCAAGCTGAGGGTCAACAAATGCAAACTTCTCATGCTGCACTAATAAAACAGGGCAGGAAATAGAGACTAAATACTATAATACAAACATCCACATACAGTCAACGTCCAGTAACAGTGATATGGTTCCATAAAGAGACTGTTAAGGTCTACACTTTCAAAAATAAATGCTCTTGTTTACAGAGTAAAAACAAAACCAAAACCAAGGTCAAGCCAACACAACCCAGATGACATTTATTCAATTTGGTTGCAGTAGGTAAAATACGCCTCACGGGGACACAGTTACTAAACTGTGTAGGCACCTGTTCTTTATCACATTCAGGTAATGCACAGTGATGAGGCTGCAGGCATCCCAGCTCGGGAGGAGTATTGGAAATCGTTACCACACAGCTGGCCCGTTTTTATTGTATACACGCTGTCATATTTTTAACCCAATGTATTTTAAGACAATTCTTACTCTAGACATAAACATAACTGGCTATACTGAGAGAAAAAGTTACAATCACAGATGGCTTTTGTGCTTACGTGGTTTGTCGATGGAATACAAAATCAGATCCTCCCACAGTTCTCCATCATCTTGCTCCTTGGCAAATTCGATTGCTTTATCAACATCATGCAATTCCTCCATAATCATCTTCAGGGCACTTCGGCTATTACCCATTCGGCCTAGGTGGGGTGAGGATGTGACAACAAGTGCATTTAGAATATTTTTAAAAAAAACATTTTTAAAAGAAATAGCATCTCTTAATTTGTTCACACAGTTTGAAAGCTAAGACAAAAACATTTTCTCATGTGACGTCAGCATTTACTATCTATAACACAGCAAAACAAATAATGCCTATTTGCTGTATGTTTACTCTGTGCTGAGTACTCACTTAAGGGCTTCCCATGAATTACATCATTTTATCATCACTATAATCCTATGAAGTATGTTCTACTCATATTCCTACTCTATAGAAGAGGAAAAAGAAATGTTAGCAACGTGCTAAGATCATACAGCTACTAATAGTACAGCGGGAATTCCAAGCCAGGTCTTTCAGACCCTGACTTCCTTCTGACAGACCTGTCTATTTTTTGGAGGTCAATACCTTCACATTCAGCCACAGTTGGGACTTAAAGTCATTCTACCTCATGAGGTGGCCTTGCATATCGCTATTCTGGTACACTTGTGCCAAGTGGAAACTCAGTTTTCAGAGTGCTCCCTCGTTTTCTTCTCTTTCTAGTTGAGGGAAAAGCCTTTCAATAACTGATGAGATGAAAGTATTTACCAACTATGCTTCTATTAATTATCTTATGTGCTTTGCTCATTAAAATGCTCATTGGCATTTTAATAGTTTGAACAATTTCCATGAGTTTTTAATACAGTACATGCAGAAAGCCTTACTCAGTGGAGGGACAGCGACTGTCTGGCTGTGCTATCACCCTCACCCCTGTCCCCTGCCTGTGCAGGAACTAATGAAGGATCTCTAGTCGTCCTCACTGTGAGTGGCCATTATCAACTGATGACAGCTGGCTTGTGAATAAAATGATACTCCACTTGATAGCCCTTCTAGAGCATTTTGTTTTTCTTGCAAGTATTATTCCCACAGTTTATATCTTTTAGACACAGTTATAACCTTTTAAATGTATATAGGATTTTAAAGTTTTTATACATTATTTCAACGGCATTTGTTAAACCAGGGGTCCTCAAACTTTTTAAACAGGGGGCCAGTTCACTGTCCCTCAGACCGTTGGAGAGTGCGCACTGTGGGCCCCAGACGAGTCGGCTGCTAAGCAAGACAGGCAGCTGCAGCAAAAACACCCGGCCGGCCGGAAAAATGTCCTAGGCGGGCGGCATGTGGCCCGTGGGCCGTAGTTTGAGGATGCCTCTGTTAAACCATTCTTCCTTATTTACTGTGCTGTGGAGTCCATTTTTATATATTAAATTCTTGTACAAAATAGGCTCGAACTTCTGCGTTACTCTGGTCTAAAACCTACGTCCTTTCTTACACAATTTGCAACGTGTTATCATCCCATTTCTTAGCTTGTGAGGACCAAAATGAAAAAAAGCTACTTACTCAGAAGATAAACTGTTTCTTCCACAAAGTTTCTCTGTTGACAGATCTCAAGGGCCTTCAATTAAAGCAGGGTAAAAAAATGTTACTATGGGCTACCAAACAAGAACAAATATCAACAAAGTCACTTAACAAACTTGAAAGAATTTTTCCACTGCCGTATTTGTTTGTTTGTTTGTTTTTTTTCCAGACAGAGCCTCACTCTGTTGCCGGGGCTAGAGTGCCAAGACGTCAGCCTAGCTCACAGCAACCTCAAACTCCTGGGCTTAAGTGATCCTCCTGCCTTAGCCTCCCGAGTAGCTGGGACTACAGGCATGTGCTGCCATGCCCGGCTAATTTTTTCTATGTATCTTTAGTTGTCTGGCTAATTTCTATTTTGTTAGTATAGACGGGGTCTCGCTCTTGCTCAGGCTGGCCTCGAACTCCTGAGCTCAAGCGATTGCTTGTTTATTTATTTATTTTTCAGCAGTCACTTTTTGACCAAACCACTGTCTTTCTTTAGAAACAAAGCAAACAGAAAACAAATCTCCTTAGGACTTACTGGTGGCTGTACTCACAGTTACCTCTCAGAGAGGTATTGGGCCCTGCACAATTTAGTTGAAAACATATTTGAAGCAGAACATTCCATGAGCAAAGGCAGAAAACAAGACTATGATGCTGAAATAAAGGATCTTTCCCACCAGGCATTCTCTCTTTATGCTACTTTAGATTTCTTCATAGTACTGCTTCCTACCAAATCTATGGTCATTTATTTAAGCTGTTTCCTTCTACTAGAATGTAAGGAATGTTGTTCATTCATGCATTATTGAGCAACATGCTCAGTAAACAGCCATTGCATGAATGAATGGATGGATGAATGAATGAATTTACTGGGAATATTTCTATTGTCAGCTCACAGAGTTTCAAAGAGAACTTTGCTCAAGGATTTGCCTAAAACGAGAGGGAAAAATGTACATCCGATGATCAAGAAGGATCAAAAAAGGACCAACTACGCAGGTGACAGTATTTCTGTGGGTATAAAAAACCCCAAAATACTACGTGTTGATAAATAACTCAATCATTCTAAATTAATTGGAACAAATTTACTATATTCTCTGTGCTCAGTGCTAGAGGGTCAGGTTGGACAGAGATGCAAAGATGATAATAATAAAAATGTCAATGATGATGACACATAAAAGGAGAACAAAGAAAAAAATAAAAGAGGAGGCTTAGCAGGAGTGGAAGCAACATGAGTCCACCCCTGGGAGATCTGGGTCCAGGGAGGGTGACGGAGATGTGATAATACAATATTCCATGATCAGGGGAAGATGAAAAAAGGGCCATATGCATAGACAAGGGGCACTGTGGTCCTCTTATGAAAAGCTTCACAGAAGAGGCAGCATTTTAACTGTGTATAGTAAGATGAATGACCAGCAGGAAACCTTATCTCATACCCCCCTACATAAGCTTCCTGGTGCGCTGCTCCACTTAGACTTAAAGTAGAGAATCTGTACCACAACCACCAAGGCATCCGAGACCTGGTCCTGCCTTCCTGTGCAGACTTGCCTTCCTCTGCTCATCTTTTCTTTGCATCCCCTTTCCTGAAATGCTCCTCTCACTTCCCATTCTCCACTCCTGGCAAAGACTTCAGACAAATATTCGCTTGGACTTCATGTCTGGTCAGATCCAGGAACTTACCGCAGTTGAACCCTGCACATGGCTTACCAATGCTTTCTCAGAGTCGCAATCAACTACTCATCTAATGATTGTTTGATTTCCCTCTGCTGGGACCATGTGCACTCTCAGCCCTGTGCTTTGCACAATGCCTGGCACAAAGCAAGTGTGCAATAAATATTTTTAAAATAAATGAGCAGGTAGAAAAGGTTTCAGGAGAAGATTATTGGATTGCATATTTAGGAACACCAGTCAAGGTTGTTTTAAAAACAAGGACCAAGGAGTTAAAAAGGATAGCTCATGTTAATTAGCTCTTTTGGCTCAAAGATCTATCTTGGGAAATAACAGCAGGAGCTAGTTTTGATATTTTGACTTAAAATTTCTGTGTAGGCTATATATTTTAAATCAGTGTCTCTGGTTACCAGCTAAACGGCAAAAAAAAAAACCTGATCAAACAGATCAATATAGCAAAAAAGAAGAAGAAGAAAACATAAAAAGGGAAAAAAAAACCCAAACATCACCTTACTTTAGAATTGCAATGAAACTAGGATGGCGTTTTAGAGCACAAACACCATTTAAATAAGAAAATGAGAATAACTAAAGGTCACAATGAAGCGGAAACACTTTGATGACTCACAAGACTCCCTTAAAAATTAGGTGGCAGAGAGAGCTAGTTGTTCCCTAGCCCCCAATATCCCTCCCCCATTTCTTTCATAGTAACAAGATTTTAGTTTGGTATGTGACTGCCCAGAATTAAAAAACAAAACATAACATAAAAACTTTCCAACCTCCACAGAGGTAGGGGAACCACATGACTAATGCCCACCACAGAGCTGAAGAAGAATGCAAAGTGGCAACTTGTGGAAGTTTGAAGCCACTGTGTGTGAACCTTTAGATTCCTTATTTGTAGTCCTTTCATCCAATTTGCTGCTGGAAATGTGGGCAGCACCACCTCATATCACAAGGTCAAGTTTATACAAGGTGGAGGACAAGAGAAAAGAGCCCTGGTCTCTGACTGTGTTGCATGCCAGACCCAGCAGGGCCTCTACAACAGGACTTCCATGTGACAGAAAACTAAACTGCTACTCTGTTTAAGCCGTGATTATTTTGGGATTTTCATCACTCATACCAGAATCTAATCCTAGCTAATACCTAGAAAATCCTCATTTGTTTTGATTAAAAACATGGTTTACCTATTCCTGTAATGTCTCTCCCATTAATCATTGCTATAAACAATGGAACTTTCTTACCAACTCTTCACTCTTCTGCAGTGATACTAATGCAGAAACGAGAAACATACTGGAGAAGTTAAACAGGAAGGGAAAAAAAAGTCTAAAGTCAGAGAACCTGGGACTATTCTAACAAAAAAATCATTGAGAAATTTAGTGCCTAGATTTGTGCTGGGGCTGTTGAAACAGATAGACTAGCAGTTTACAGTTAAGTAAGACTGTGTCATTCACAGAGAAACAACATTGTCATACAACTGAATTGACAGAATGTTTAGAGAAAAATAGTCAGAATAATAGTGATTATTTATACTACTTAAAATAGTTCATTACTAAAAAGTAGCCATGAATCAATTTTGTACTTGGAAATTCACTTACATTTTAAAGTACCACTCAAAAATTTCAAACAGAACCATCCCCTCTCTTCCTGTGCATATGAGAATGCTTGAGAACCTGCTTGTCTCGAATCACAGAATTTGCAGTTTGAAAACTCACCTGAGTTGTCCAATAGACAAGAGAGTAGCCATTGGCTTTAAGTTGCTATATAAATTTAAATTGATTAAAATTAAATTAAAATTCAGATCCTTGGTAGCAATAGCCACATTTCAAATACTCAACTGCAAAATGTGGCTAGTGGCTACCATGTTGGTCAGAGTAGATCATGGAACATCTTCATCACTGTGGAACATTCTACAGGACAGTGATGCTGTAGGTTTTTGTATATACTATCAAAAATAAAAATGTATACTGAAAAAAATGTCTAGAGGAATTTTGAAGTTAAGAATGGTCTGGAATACAAGAAGATATCTATTGCCAAGTTCAAAGATAACTTGAATCTCTAAAACTTTAAAATTTCACAGATTTTTAAATGTTTTATGACTAGTTTCTAATGTATCTTAAATCATCATCTTTGTATAAATAAGAAAGTAGAGACTCTAGAAACCTCTAGAAATTATATGTATAAAAATAAAGTATTTCTAGTTCATAAAACTTTTTGATTATTGATACACATGAAGCCTAAAAGCATATTTCCTTATTTTAGACTTTTGAGTGTTCCTGGACCATGGTGCACCCTCTAGAGGAAAGAGCAGGGAAACTAAGATCTTTTTTTAAAGCAGAGACAAACACATAAACACACAGACACAATTACACATGGAAAAGGAGAACAGTAGTAAAAATAAAAGTCAAAAGACAGAATAATTGTAGAACTTGAGTGAAAATGATGCAAAAATAATTCTCTTCCTGATTTAGTACAAAGGTAAGGAAGTGACAAGTAAACATAAAAGAAATCAGTTTCTAAGATTAAGTGTATACATAATTCTTATTTTTAAGGAAAAAGGAAAGAGAGTCTGCATGAGTTAATAAGTCATGAATACCTCCTCTAAGACAGTCTTGGGTACCTGAACAGGGCAGAGTATTTTTTTTTTTTTGTAAATATACATATTTCCACAATAGATCTTGATAACCAGATGATCTCTTATGAAGAAGTCTCTACGGGTCTGTGACGTTCTCCTGCTTCCCTACTGGCTAGAGCAGGATTCGTCGTTGAGCACTACTAGACCAGAACACTTTAAGCTGGATGGGCTGAAAGTGGGGGAGGAACGTGAACAGCTGGGTGGCACCTCTGCACTTGTGCTTAGTGAATGAGAAGAATGAGCCCAGTATAGCTGTAAATCACTATGTGTGTGGCTCTGTATGAGTCAACTGGAGACTTCTAGAGAAGTCACATCCTCTCTGCAAACATAGGACATTTCCTTAAAAAGTGAGATACGAATGAAGGAGCACTGCTAAAAGACAAGATTCTCACTCTATTACTAGATTATAAGGTCCCACAGTGAGAGAAGAGAACATTTACTTTTATTTTTAGAGTAAGATGATGCATTTCCAAATTTATTCTTCAGAAAATGTTTTAGGGCTCTAAATATAAAATGTTAAAGGTTTTTTATAAGTTAATACACAGGCAAGATTTTTTTTTCATTAACTGTAGACATTAAAAATCCACTGAGCTGAAATTGATTTGCAGTAAATCTCATATATTTAATACTAATCATCATAGGCTGAAGAAGTAATTATAAAATTTGTACATGTGCATAAACTGTTTTATCAATCGACTTCCTTATACATATCTCTTATGGGTCAGATGTGTTTCTTTAAAATTTTGTTTATAAATATAGCTGAGTAAAAAGTATTTATCTGGCTATCTGAATTTAGTAAGACATTTATACATGTCAGATAGCATTAGATTTCAAGAACCATGGGAAATAGTGCTGTTGGCCTTAAGACTGCCCAGTTGTAAGCACATACATAGTATTACAGTTTATTTTAAAATAGCAGTCTCATAAAACTTACTGGTCCATAATTAGCCCTAACTAAGACCTTGTATATGTTTAGTTCATTCATTCTCTCACTCATGATGCGACAGATATTTAGTAAATGTCTAATGTGTGCCGGGTTATTAAAATGAGTAAGACAAACTCCTTGTTTCTGAGGAATTTACAGAAGAGTGAGAAAGAGAGACTAGAAAACAGCTATTATAATGGAATGGAGTGTGCCAGAGAAATGCAGAAATACAAAGGGCAGATATTAAAGCAGACAAAGCCAGGGTGGGGGGGCGGTGTGTCTGTAATCCCAGCACTTTGGGAGGCTGAGGTGAGAGGATTGCTTGAGGCCAGGAGTATAAGACCAACCCAGGCAACATATGGAGACCCTCTTTCTACAAAAATGAAAAAAAAATTAGCCGGGCATGGCAGTGTGTACCTGTAGTCCCAGCTACTCAGGGGGCTGAGGCAGGAGGATCGCTTGAGCCCAGGAATTCGGCTGCAGTGAACTATGACTATACCACTGAACTCCAGCCTGGGGCAACAGAATGAGACCAAGAAAGAAAGAAAAGAAAAAAAAAAAAAGAAAGAAAGAAAGAAAAGCAAGGAAGCAAGCAGACAGGGTATAGGACCTAAGCTATAATCAAGGTTTATCAACCAGATTCCTGACTGTAGCAATTGCTTCTAGCTTTGGACAGTCTGCCTTCCTCCCAGGCTGTAACACAGAGGTGCCACTCTGATCCTGGGAAACAGCAAATCCTGCTATCAGTTTTGCTTGATGGCTGATTGAGTCCTACACCCTGGATTAAACTTTTCTTCCAATTACATCTGTCACAAAAATGCTTGCGCTTCTCACCAAAATCTAATCCAACAAGACCTCCTTTTCTCATCAGAATGTCCTGGCAAACCTACTGTTTTGGGAGCAACAGTCTTTACCTTAGATGGGGATGGATGAGCAGAGACAGGAAGAGAAGAACAACAAACAGCTTATCAACAATGACAACCGCTTTACCTGAAGAGCACAAGTCAGGGAGCCCAAGTGCCTTACCTTTTCAAGCGGGCAGTGGGTACTATCTCGGAGAAAGGGAAGCAAGTTTGGTCGATCATATTCAGCATAAAGACTGATCTGTTTTTCATGGTAGCGCTGCCCCTTATGATGGTCTCTCTTGAAAAGCTTATGCAAATACTAAAAGGAACAAAGAATAGTCCATGAATATTAAGATAAAAAAAGCAATACCCAGGCAGCATTTCTACTTTAGTTCTAAACAGCTCCCATAGAGAGGCTGGGGGAGAAGAAGTCCTTAGGAAAAATCTCTAGGTGATGGAGGCGTGGAAAACAGAACCTCTCTGGGAGGGCAGGACTGTGACTCAATTTCTTTATCTGCAAAAATCTCATTGGGTTGTTTTGAGAATTAAACAAGTTGCCATTTGTAAACCACTGGGAACCATGCCTGGCATATACTAAGCACTACAGAAATGTTAATGATAATTGTTAACATTGTCATCATCATCTCCTTTGGCTAAGAAACAAAATGATTGATTAGTGGTTTTCCTAGATTATAAAAATTCTCTTATATAAAAGGGGGTAGAGTCATGGGTTTAGCATATGTTCTTGAAAACTCAAGTAGCAGGTGTTAAATTAATTCTCATACATTCCACATTCTCTTCTTTGTTGAGTCTTGAAATGCTGCCTATACTGGTGACATCAAAAACAAAAATAAAAACTAAAAATCAAGAAGAATACAGGTGTTCTGAACCAATATTCAAAACTGATTCATTACCCTAGCTGTCTGAAAAAGTTAATGGACTTCAAAGGAAGTAAGTAATTGACTTTCTACTCACAGGAAAGATGATCAATATCACACTCAGATGTTAGAAAACAGTGTTCAATGTTTAGTTAATGTTCAATGTAAACAAAATCCTCACAACCTACTGAAGGCAGGAAGACTTAATCATACTGAACACATAAAGTGCACTCACACCTTGAGTGGCTGTATCCAAGTGGATTGGTTCATAATAAACACAGAGCCTCGGTCTGCCCCTGAAGCTGTGATTGTAAATGAGTGAGCTGAGGATGTTTGATATTTGCTGTTGTGCACAGCCACAAATAAACCTGACCATCACATATGCACCTTAAAGAACCCCTGTGCGGCTAACTGTTTACATATCCCTAAGGCAAGACGGAGAGGCACAAGCAGCGAGACTGGACTCATCTGCCAGGAGGAGGTGCAATGAAGACCCCGACCAGTCTGTTGGCACTGGGGTCATTGTGTGAGCTGGGATACACAGCGCTGTTTCCCAAAGCACAAACAGGACAGGGAGGCTCTGTCACCTCTGCCAAGTCAAATTTATATAGACGATACACTGCCTGGGCAGGGAAGATGAGCCATTTCAGTGCGGGATCTGCCACCATCTCACCATTAAACTGATTACACTGTTGCACAGATAGCTACTGCCTATAATCCTGTCTCGTGGCTTAAGTAGGTCAGAAATCACTGCTTTATAAATGAAAGGTGGCCAGCAGTGTGAAGCCTTGCTTGGGTAAGCAGATAATCTTGAGATTTCTAATCATGGCGATACAGCAATAGCATCTGCACAGCAAAAGAATAAAAAAGTGCCTCGCATTCCTATCCTCGAGTATTAAAAAGCTTCAATGTATAAAACTGAATTTTGAATAAAACACTTTATTCCCTGACCCTCCTCTTGGGGTACAAAGAGATGGGCAAAGATACAAGTATTCATTGTATCTGATACCCACAGTCCTACTGGTGTAATCCTGGTCTACTGAAGCCTTTTCTTGCATAAATTTTACAGGACATAGAAAACATCTACTCCTACTTTATTCCCATGATTATGCAATGCAAAGAATCAAAGTAGCCCCCAAGAAAATCTAGAATAATGGGTCTTAGTAGCATAACCACCAAGATCGCACAAGAGAAGTGAGATTAGCTATTGTCAGAGTGAGGGATAAAAAAAAAAAAAGAGGCTCTACTTATTATCACTCTGTAGTCCTAAACCCAGAACGAATGTATGGTATTTCCTTGGCAGGAGAACTTGGTATCTGCAGAGCACTACTATCTTTTGCTGTAATTTATGCCATGATTGTACTTAATGGTAACTACAGGGGGGAAGGTGCTTACTCTTAGGCACACTATAACACAAAAGTATTCATTATAATTGTATTTACATATAGTTATAATAGTATATTATAGTTATATATTGATATGTATATATATAATGTTTTTCCATCACAATTCAATTGTGAGTCAAAATGCAAGTGCCTGATCTGGAATTAATCCCTAGCCTCAGATTCACAGTATACATCACGTTGTAATCATTAGCAAACATTGTTTGTGGTCAAACCTCCAATCTGAGCATTAACCTCCTTGAAGAGTTCACTGCAGTATCCTCACACCAGTACTGTAAGGTGATTGATCCACCAACCAATCAAAAGGGCAAAAGAAGGAGACTGCCATGCTTACCACGTGCTGCAACTCCGGTCTGTCTTCTAATTCTTCCACTACCTTTTTAATCTAGGGAAAAAAAGAAGAGTTTAAATGTGGAGTTATGAGGACATAAACACAGCTGCCAAATTATCTGATAAACATCTTTCTTCTTTATGGCTACAGTAGTCCCAAACATTCATCTGATAACACACATAAAAACAAAAAGCACTCACTGAAATTTTATCTTCGTTGTCCAAAAGCATGTCAACAGCTTTCTGAAACATAAAAAAAGCCAGTCATTGAAATCTGATATTTAAGAGGAGAAGACTAAACACAATGCCGTGCATATGCTACCACAGTCAAAGGTAGAGAGCTCATTTTCTATACTTAAGGAGGCCCTTAGCTTTACAATGGCCCTTACATAATAAAACGATATTTGTAAAGAAATGCATTTTCAAATGTGTCTCAGTCTGAGGCCTGTGTGTTTTGCATACTGTTAAAATGGTGCCTGGCTATAACTTAGCAAACACAAAACAATCTGACTATATGTATTTAGGCCCCTTGATGTCTCAGATATCTTCACAAGTTCTCGTGTGACTCTCAGTAGTTATGGAGAGCATCTCTTTATCAGTACCATGAAAATGAGCTTCCCTTTTGTACCTACACCTTGAGATTGTCCTCTGAGATTTCACAGACATGAGGAGCTGGTCCTTATGTGGAAAAGGGGATAAGAGCCAGGAAAGGAATGAGACACCTGAAGTTTCACAATGACATGAAGCTCATGGACTTTTAGAACTTACTTTAACCACTTTTACCATTCAGGAACACAAATTAGATGGTTTATGACAAGAGGTAGTGGGAAGACAGCCCATCAGGCTGAGGCTCACACAGAACACCTGCGTCCTGCTTGCGACTTGCTGCCACCCAGCTGTCTGCTCCACACTTGATGTGGGAGTAGAGTGTCCCTAAGGTCTCTTCTAACCAGAAAACTCTATGATTCCTTACTTTTCGTTCATACTCTTGAATAGCAATTAGTTTTAGCTCATTCATCTTTTCTTCCACAGCTACACATGCAAAACTAAGCTCTGGAGACACATGGTGGGGGCAAAGGGGAGGTTGGCATGAGGGACACTAAATACCAGGAAAATTTAATTAATTTTTGTATTAGCATCTCATCCAGTTAATCAACTTCTGCTACAGAGGCAGAGACTCTCTACAGGAACTTCCTTGAAACTACATAATTCTTTGTAGATTTGTAGTCTCTAAAAGACTTGACTCAGTATTTAAAAACCTTTGAGAAAAAAAGGTAGATCTAGCTTCCATCTAAATTAAGTTTAAGTTTGTGGAGATTAATAAAGCACGTAACACCCCTAAATACAGTAAAATATAATTGAAAAATGCATTAATCCTTTTGGAAACTTTAGTGTTCTACTCTTTATCTAAAATTTCTGTTTTTGGAAGAACAGTGTGTTTTATGAACCTTGTTATTACTATCACCAGCGCTTATAATCAGATTCCTTTTTTAGAACACACACAGAGTTTATACCACTTTACGTGAGCCACTGTGAGCTGTGGAGGCTAGAACCACTAATTAGTTAAGCAGCCTGCTATTCAAATTTATCCTGCAATAAAATAACACATCCCACATGTCCTAGACCTGAGCAGCAACTGAGATCAATGGAAACCCCACATGCTGGATCTGTGAATGCCAAGAAATAAAACAGTAATAAGTGAATCAAAACATAAGTTCACTTATCTTTTCTAATTCTGGAGCATAGTCTAAGAGGGTTAAATGAGCCAAAGCATATGCCTAATTTCTTTATTTCTATGAATTACATAAGTTGTTTTACCAAGAAATTGCTTTACATACACACACCTTTAAAAGTTCCACATTAATTTACATTAATTTCCACAGTAATTTACAATTACTTTTACAGAATAAGCACATCAAGGAAAGGATTCCTGAATGCCAACTACTAAAACAACTAATAAATCTAGTGAGGGTCAGATTGTTCCAAGCATGATCTGCATACAGCAAGCTATGTGACTGATTCACCAATCTAGCATTTGGATACATGTCTAATTATTAAAAATCTGGAATAGTAAAAATAATGTATCAGGTATTAAAATAAAGTGTACATTACCTCTGAATCAAAATCCATTAATAAAACAATTTTATCCTTGATAGAACTGAAAAGATTATGCTTGTGAATCAACTGGAAAACGTCTTTATGTCTTAATGTTAAGTATATTTCCAGAGCATTGCCATAGTTTTTGTCATAGGTGTACCTGGTAACACAAAAATTTTTCATTAATATTCATCAACCACTCTATTTAATACACACACGGATCATGTTTCACAATATTAAAATGGAAATACTTGTTCAGAGAGAAAAGTTAACTTTATTTAGAAAGACATTCCTTAGGATCTAACTATACCTGACCAATAAGTACGCCTTTCTCAGAATTTTCCTTTTCAATGAGTTTCCTCATTGAAACTTCAGAAAATTTACAACATCAAGTAATAAAAATTTTCTTCATTTGGGGCTCGGCCTCCTAAGTTTTACAGAAATCCATACATCCAAGAAACTATAATCCATAATGAAGAAAATTCTCATTTTAGTAATAGAAAAATCAGTTAAAATTCCTATAATCGGTGTTCACCTGACAAATGGGTTATATTTCAAAAGCTTATTTGTAAGGAGGTTGTATAAAATTGAAATGTGCTTTTTTGTTGAAACAATGTTTTTCACTTTAAGTCCCTAAGCCAGCACCGGAGAGCCAATTGAACTGAAATGACACCATTAGTCCACATGAACAGTGCCACCGGATCTAAGGTGCATCTGGGACAATGCTTCCAAAAGAAAGTGATTAGTGTTCCAACTCAGAATACCACGAACACGGCCTCCCCTGCAGAAAGTCTGATGCAGTCCTGGATTCTAGGCCATTTTGGTGTCCCTTTGTTGGTTTTGGGCAAAAGAAGTGAGAAAATGGGAGAGGGGTGGTCCCAGGTGGTGGGGGTGCTAAGGAGGGGCTGACGCAGGGACGGTCTTCTTGGATAGACCTGCGGTACCATTCTTGTTTCCCAAGACCAAAGCTCCCTGACAGCATGAGTACGCTTCAACTACCTCTGTAGGACGGACATCCAGCACAAAGCCTGTGTCACTGCAAGAGCCCAATAAATGTGAAAAATACTAACCAAGCTGCCATTTTCTGAGCCCTGACTCAGTGTCAGGCATTGTGCTTAGTCCTCTATTATGACATCTCATTTAAAGCTTAAAATTATTCCATGAGTAATTGTTACCTATGATCTTATAGATAAGGAATCTGACACTGGAGAGATTAACCAACTTGAAGATCCAAGAACAGAATCCAGAGCCTTGCTCACTGGGAAACTGTGATGTGTGAGTGGCCTGAAACCTGGCCCCCCTCTGTTTCCTAACCACTCCTAGCTGCTGCGGCCTACGGCTCCTCACCTCTGGGAAACAGACTACATTACAGTTGTAAGGTTTCACTCCTTGTCCTTTCCTTCTGGTTGTTCATGTGAAGTTTATGAAAAGTTTTTAGTAGGAGTAAATGAAGGAAAACAGAGTAAAAAGCATCCTCCCCAGTCAGAGTTTGCCAAATCTTAAAGTATGAAAACCTTTTCAGTGAAGATTGATGTGAAAAAAGCGGCACTACAATATACTCACAATTCTGCCAGGGTTTTAAGCAGAGTCTTGTTCTGACTGTCTTTCTTCAGGTGATCCCGAACTGCTTGCACTATTACTGAATTGTTATACAGGTCCCCAGGCCACTCCCGGATCAATGTGGCAAAACCCTAAACAAAGGGGAAAAAGAGAAAAAGAACACTCCTTCAATGGAATAGTAATGGTGATACTGTGAAATGTACACTTGGTCTTCCTTTTGCTTCCTGGTATACAACTCCTAAAATCCTTGGAATCATCAGAGGAGTAAGGCTGGCAGCCACCAGGGAGCTTCAGGCTGGGGGCTGGTCACAGGAAAGACTGAGGCAGGATTACAGGGCTGAACTTCTTAGCCCCAGCCCCCAACTTCCAGGGGTGGAGAGGGTTTTCCCCATACACACCAAGCAAGCAAAAAGCTCTGGAATGGACATCAGCTGGGTGCTCTCTACTTCGATTCCATTCTGACACTACCTCCCTGGAGACGGCTCAGATCCCACAGGTTGAGGCTCAGGCCCACAAGACTGGCCCCATTTCACACTTGCCAATTGCGAATAACAGGTTGTCACCTTTACTTCTGACTAGTCAGCTACAAACCGGGGTTCCCACAATACCCGCCCCTTAGGTTTGACTAATTTGCTAGAGCAGCTCACAGAACTCAGGAAAACACTTTCCCTACATTTACTGGTTTATTATAAAGAATATTACAAAGGATACAGAAGGACAGCCAGGTGGAAGAAATGTACAGGACGAGATATGTGGGATGAGGCATGAAGCTTCCATGCCCTCTCTGGGCACGCCACTCTTTAGGAACCTCTCTGAACCCAGTCCCTTTTGGATTTTAATGGAAGCTTCATTACATAAGCACAGTTGATTAAATCACTGGCCACTGCTGATCTGCTTAACCTTCAGCTCCTCATGTTTTATAACTCAAAGTGTGGTGGCACAGTTTACTTACTGACAGGGGCTCACAGGAGCATTCTGTGTTGGGAGAGTATAGTGACAGAAACTGAGTTTGATTTTTCCTATATCCTTAGAACGATCCAAATATTAATAGTTTACACAATGCTTAAAAGTAGTCACGTAACAGATCAAATAATTTTATGATTAAAACTTTGGTCAATAAACATTTCACCAATTATCAGCTTATGGGTTTGAGGATGGTTAAGGATAGCAGGTAGCATCACTGAGCAATAATCTCCATTTAACATTCAAGTAGGTAGTGCCATCTACTGCTGTTCTTATTTTTATGAAATGTACAACTAAGAAAGGTATCCTAATTCCTTCTATAAAGCACCACTACATAGACAGAGTTTAGGTTTGACTGGCTCCATCCTCATTTTGAGCTAACTATAACATTTAGATGATATCGTTAAACATCTTACAGATATTATCCATATCAACTACTTTTCTCACCACCTGCCATGCACTTGAGGCCTGGGCTGCTGGTTGTGCACTACACAGTCAGCACAACTGTACACAGAGGCCCTGCTGGGGACAGAGCAGCTCCTGCAGTGAAACTGTCCAGCATTCTGTATCTTTAACAACTCTCCATCTTTGTCCTCCTTCCACTCTTGACTTCTAGCCCTTGTTTTATGTTGGGATTTATGACTTTGGCTTAAGTCTTATCCCCTAGTCCTTATCCTGGCTATATCTGGGTCTCAAATTTTGTGGTTCAGACAGAAACCTTAGATCCCTTAATGTGGTCCTATTTCCCTCCTACAACTGATTCTTGGCCAGTACTCTGCTCAGTCTCTGCCCTCCTGATTCTCAACTTGAGCCCCCAGGTTTTATAACTCAAAGTATGGTGGAGCAGTTTACTTACTGATCCTTGATAGCCTTTAGGGAAAAAAATGTATTCAAAAGACAGCATAGAGAAGTAAAAATGTCCATATCACTTAAAAAAAATTAACATTAAATAACTCTACTAATGCTTTAATGAACTATTCTGAATTTATTTAAATGATATATAGAAATAAAAATTGTCCGATAGAAGTTGTTTCTGTAAAGCACCAGGATTTGGTAAGAAGAAAATCACAAAGGAATCAGGAATATAGTTTCCTTTAAAGTTCTACCGAATTTCTACTAAAGTAACCCCTAGGAAGGATGGTAAGAGACCAGAATAATAGATCATGCATTTTCCATTTAAATTACAACCTTTTACATAATATTAGCATAATTGCAATTTTACTTTAGAGATTTGGGGAGGGAATTTAATTAGAACATTAAATTGTTCGTAGACCCAAAATGATACTTTGGATCAAGTTTCTGTTTTCTTACCACTGTGGAACATAAAAGACTCTGAAAAGATTTCCACCCAAATACTGGCAGCTTTCAGTAGCCCCTAGACTAGGAATAAAATACTGTCCAGGGAAAGAAGAAAGCTTGGTCCCATTTTCTCTTCCCCTCTCCATGGAACAGCCTCACAGTAATGCCAACTTCTAACACAAAATAAGACAAATGACCAGTAATATTGTGTGATAAAAGCATGATGACCCCACCATAAACTGAAATACACATTTATTACATTTCACATTGGGTTTCTCTCGGCTTAACTGTTTTTGTGTACCTTTGAATAAATGTGCTACCTAAGAAATACTGATAAAATCAACCCTGTGGTCATTATTATTAAAGGACACAGTCATCAGGGAGCTGTGATGATAGAATAAACAAAGTTACAGAACACCTCAGTATCCATTAAAGTAAAAGGTTAGAAAATATTCATTAAATGAAATGCCATAGAAATCTTCCCTCTTTTAACATGCAAACATTTGTCATTATTAAAGCTTAACTATTTAAAACAACTGTTAGGTTGTAAATTAATAAGCAAAGTTATATGCATATTACTAGAAACCCCATACGAATAAAGCATGAAGCATCATTACCTCCAAGAAAATTGTATCACTTCGTATTTTTTTAGGAACAAAAGAAAATTAACAAGATAATCTTCCAGAGAAGCAGAGTTTGGTTTTTGTAATCTCACCTCTAGTGCTTCGTTTAGGAGCACAAAATTTTCATCCATATATTATGTGATCAAAAGTGTTGTTACAGAACATTGGTATTTCATCAATTATGTGACAATTTAATTCAAAATTAAGCATTGAGAATAATGGAAGCTAAAATATGAAATATTTATAAGAGCTTATGAACTAAAAATAAATTATTTACAGCCTCTTTAATAATACTAACCAGGAAGATTCCTAAAACATGCAGGAAAAACATCTGCAAGCTCTATGGTTAAGTAAGGCTTATTTGTTTCAGTTTCGGTCAAAAGTCTTTCAGATATGAATCAATAGGATAACTTTGATGATACATGATTTAAAACAGTTTCTTGAAAAAGAAAGTTGAATCATGTGAAAGAACTGTAACAGAATCATAAAAACAAAATGTTTATGCGTAAATTACATTACTTTAAAAATAATACAATATACTTTAGTGTTTCTAAATAAAGTTTGTACTTTTTTCATCATTTTCACAGCACACTCTCATAATTCTCTTTCCTTTGGGAAGATGTACAAAGATAGGACATTTATGATGGACACTCTGTGTACTGAAAACATACTGGAAAGTGGTAAATCTTTCTTTGCTGAAGAAATCTTTTTCAATAATTATGGCCAATAATGGTCTTTCTCTCTTTAGATGTCTTATGGAACAGATTGTTCTACCTTACTTATTTTCTAGTTGCTTACAGCTTATTAACATGGTCTCCCCAGTTGGCCTGGAAACCTGTTAAAGGCTAAGACTGTGTTTTTTGGGTATTTTTTCCCCCTTGGATCCAACTGAGCAATCAGCCCAATTCTAGACAATAGAAGGTTCCAAATAAAGATATATTGAATTGAATCGAATAGGAAACGAATAGGAACCGTGCCTCTAGTAGGCTGTCAGTGACAGAAACTATTACTATGAAATCTTTACACATCTAGAAAGGAATAGCTCTGTGCCACTAGAGTAGACTGGATTATGACACTGTCACACACACTAGTGAGAGAAGATGAAGAAACAAACCACCCCCATTAGCATGTGCAAATTATTTAAGAAATATTCTGTTCAAGTTTAATTCATGTTAAAGCATGTAGACCCTCCCTATGTTAAGAATACAGGCTTATACAAGTAAATAAACTATAGCATGATACATGGATTTGGATGCTTACAACTTATGTATCCAAGAATACTTGGTTGACAGTAACTGACCAAAAACTTAGGTTATTAGGGTAAAAGACCACTATCTTAAATATCTAAAGTCATCTAACAGTTAAAATGCAGTGTTTGCTGTGTTATCCCTCCTTAAATTGAATTAGTTATTGGTTTAAAAAGTATGTTAACAAGGTGTTTTGTACTTCAGCACTTAGGAGTTCATTTTCTCAATCCCCTTCTAGTCTGATTGCCTTTGCCTATTTCCACATATTAACCTTTTGCAAGCCATCTCATATTCCTCTTGGAAAAAGACAGGTTGTAAATCATCACAACACCAAAATATAAGGCAGCAATGACAATGCTTCATTTTATGAAGAATCAAAGTGAAAAATGATTGATGGATTAAGCCCCTGAACTTTCAAAGGAGTGGAAGACGTTGCCACTTCCATGAAAGACCGCAGAGATTGGGCAGAAGCTGGAAAACAGCAGCTGAGGTCCAACATGTTACATCTCCTGGTTTCCTGGATCCTTCCAGCATGGGTCACAGTTTGAGAAAGCTCACCAGCCTTTTCTAGAACCTGCTCAACAGAAATCCTGTGGTTTTCTCTGGACAGAGGGGAAGAAGGCTGAGTCTCAGCAACACTTTGTTCATAGCTTTATTGGAGCATCTAGCTTATTATACAGTAATTCGCCTGTTTATATCAGGGTTTCTCAACCTCAGGCTATTGACAATTGAGGACAGATCATTCATAGCAGGGGGCTGTCCTGTGCATTGTAGCACATTTAGCAGCATCCTGACACTGCCCACTAAACATCAGTATGACCAACTTGCCAGCCCCAACAGCCAAAAATGTCTCTAGATGTTGCCAAATGTTCCCTTGGGGGGAAAAAATCAGCTCCAGCTAAGAACCACTGGTTTACATGCTTGGGTGTGACTTAGAATATGAACTATCAACTGAATGGGCATCACTTCACTTGCATTTATATGCCTATGCCTACCTAGCACATTCCCAGAATACGGTAGGCACTAAACAGATGTTTTTCTGAATAAATGAGTGTTAAATGAACAAACTTTAAAAATTATAGTCCTGTTGGGTGCTTGCAACATTAAATTTAAATTCAAATCATGTATGACTATTTATTAAATGTATGGCTTGGACAATTTCATTAGTCTTTGGTTTCCTCATCTGCTAAACTGAGACACTACTTACAGTGTTGGAAGTATAAAATTGCAATATGCATATAGAAGTACAGAGTGTATAGTACACGAATAACATATGTACTGCTTTCTCTTTAATAAGCAAACAGATAATTTCTAATACGCTTTGCCAATCCTGTTCTCTAATTTCTCTTTAATTCTCCTTTGGTCAACTTAGTTCTGAAGCTCAGGCTTTAAAAGTTTCTGAATTCTTTAGGAGTAGGGCAAGCACTAATAGTAGCTGCTATTCTATTTATGAAATCCATAAAAGGGTACTTAGCCCTTTTTCTTTAGCTCTATCAAGCAGCTAACTTTAAAAATCCTTTAAAATGTACATGGATTAGGTGTTTTCACTGTCTACATAAACATTATCATCAGAGTTTATCTACCTCAGTTTCATCTACCATATGCAAAGTACAAATCTGTTTCCTTTAAAAACCAAATGCTCTTGCTACACTGTATTATTGTCTTGATTCTTAACATTTCCCATCGAGAATAAGTAATTATGACCATGTCGGAATTCTGTACCTCATAATCACTTTCCAAAAATTCATGTAAGATCATTTCATAGATGAGTGGTTTCAGAACTGGATCCCCTCTTGGCAAATAAGGACTAATAGCCTAGGGAAGGGAAAGGGAAAAAAGAATCCTTTAAAAAGTGGCAAAACAAAACTATTCCAATTATACAAAAACCACAAAAGTATATTTTTACTTTATAAATTTAAGGCAACAGAGTACTTTGGAAAATTACTCTGAAGAGAAAAGATTCAAAGGAATATTACTTTCTAATAATAAATTATATTTTCAAAAGTATATACACATGCATTATGTATGAATGAATAAAAAAATTGTCTAGATTAACCTTTATCTCTGTTCTTTCTAATGAATTAATGAAAATCTAAATAATAGGAAGGAGAAGGTCACAGAGATTACAAAGGTCAATTTGTTAAGTAATCAAGCAGTATAGGTCATCTATTCATCTTTCTTCCTTAAATTGGAGTATATCAACCTTTAACAATTCATAATCATCTTTGACATTAGGAAAAATAAATCTTATATTCTTCAGATATTTTCAGTGCTATGTTAAAAGTCAAATTTCCAAATACTGTTCAATGACCCTATAGTGCCCTATACACCATAGTTTTGTAATGGAGACATGGAGCTAGAGTCACCATCCCCAAGGAGCTCACAGCCCCAGAAGGAAGATAAGTAGACATTAAAACAGGTAATGATGATATCATGTGGTGTTACAAGAGAGGGTTAAAAAAGCACTGTGGCAACAGAGGAGAATCTTGCCTCGTAAAGCCCTAGGTTTATCAGGCAAAGAAAGGAGGGGAAGGACATCTGACAGGAGAACAACATGAACAAAGGCATGGAGCCCTAAACGTGCACTAGTGTGCAGGGAGGTCTGAGGGGTCCAGAGATGTGAGATGGCGGGCAGGGCGGGGGGGGGGGGGGGGGGGGGGGGGGGGGGGGGGGTGACTGAAAGGGAGAAAGGGAGATGAGGGTAGATGAGGAAGGGGTGCTTGGGTCATGACAGGAATTCCGGTTTGATTCAATAGGCAGGAGGGAAGCAATACATATTAGGGAGGTAAGAGTCGGATTTTGCTTTTTTTTCATTTGTTTGTTTGTTTTGAGACAGAGTCTTGCTCTGTTGTCCTGACTAAAGTGTAGTGGCTGGATCACAGCTCACTGCAACTTTAAACTCCTGACCTCAAGAGATCCTCCTGCCTTGGCCCCCCAGAATGTTAGGATTACAGGCTTGAGCCACCAAGCCCAGCCTCCCCATTTGTTTTTGGTTTTTTTGAAACAGAGTCTTGCTCTATTGCCCAGGCTACAGTACAGTGGTGTCTTCACAGCTCACTTCAACCTCAAACTCCTGGGCTCAACCCATCCTCTCACTTCAGCCTTCCGAGTAGCTGGGACTACAGGTGGGAGCCTCCACACCTGGCTAGATTTGGTTCTTTAAGCACCTAAATTTGGGCTAGGGTTGCTGGCAGATCTATCAGAAAGCACTTGCAATGGCTTGGGCAAGGATTAAGGCAGTGGTACCAGAGGGGAAGAGGAGAGGCCCATTTGGTATTGGTGTGGCAAAACCGACAAGAGTTGGAGATTAAATATTATAGAAGGAAGGAGTGAGCAAGATGTTCTCATGAAGAGCAGTGGATTTAAGCTATTAAGCATTGGGGGATGGGTATATTGTCTGTCATAAACACAGACTGAAAGCAGAAGGGCCAAATTTGTGAAAGAAATGCATTTATAATAATTTGAGTTATCACTATCAGGCATATATACAAGGAGAAAGGGCCATCACATTCAAAACAGAGGTCTGTGTCATGGAGCCATTGAGGTAAATGGGACTGGATGAAATCCTCCTGCAGGGACAGCTCAGTGGCCCCAGTAAGAAGTGTCATTGGGGCCTTCAGGGAAGAGTAACATTAATGGGGCAAACCTAGGAGGAGTCACGGAGCTGACTAGCCAAGTACCTGGGAAGTTTTGAAAGCATATTTGTAACTCCAAGACAGCATTCAAAAGGCCCACAAATACTGAAAATTCTAAAAAAAGCTTCAAACAAACAATACTTTATTGATTTCGATATTGTACACTAAGGTGAAATATTTGGAAAAAATAAAATACCAAAATTATTCATTGGAGCCAACTGGTCAAATTTTTCTGTTTGGCTTCCAGAAGGTAAAATATTGTTTGAAAAATACATTAATTCTTTAGTAAATTTTAAAAAGTCTCATGTTTTATAATCTACTGGATCAAATTATACCTGTTTTCAAAAGTTATTAAAAAGAACATGAAAACTTCATCTAAACAGAGAGAAATGGGAAAAGTTTGATTTTTCTTTCCAGCTGATAATACTCTCTTCCTACTAAAAAACTATTATCTTAATTTTATTTCCATATCAATATTAATATACCACATGTAAAAGTTAAGACTTAAAATAAAGCTTTGCTTACCTTAAGTTGTCCAATGTCTTTAAATTTATAAACTTCATATTCCCAGAGTGCTGCATTTTTCCCAAGAATTTTCTGGCATTTGCTGGCAGTATGAACATCCCAGGGAGAAAGAGAGTATAAATAAAAAAAATAAACAGAGACTGAATAAGTGGATACTTTCCCCAGTGGTTTAGATAAATCTCTCTTTCCAGAGTTCTGACAAATTTCTATCTCTAGTGCCAATAAAGATATTACTGTTACTTGGTTATACACACAAGTTGATGGAGCTTATAAAAATTAATACAAAATATTTACAAATAAAGACGAATCTCTTTCAGAAGACTATGATTAGGGGTTTTCCTATTTGCCTGTTCTGAGTTTCCCGTTTACCCAGATAAGCACTGCTGTTTTCAGGACCTTTCTTTCTTGCCTTGAAGAAAATTCATCATATCCGAAAGTGCCAGACCCTTCCTGAATGGCTTTAAATTACAGACTACAAAGTCAGATTTCTGAAAATCAGAACCCTATCACAGCATATAATCTGGAGGACTGTTTATGTATGAGTGAAACCTTACTCACACAGCAAGGAAACACACTTTCTTGCATAATCTCGGGAGACTCAAAGCAGGTGTGACGGCAGCCTTCTGGTGCTGGGCAGCTCCAGTGGGAGCACCAACACAGACCCACATGGCCACGACATGACATTCATGCTTTCTGCCTACCATGGACCCCTGCAACCCAGGATCCTGGGGTCTGATCACCTCCATTTCATTGCCACCTTCTTGGTGGGAAACAATCCTCTTTGAATTTTGAACAGAGGCACTTTGTTCCAGACCATCTTTCAAGTATGCTTGCAAAGCAAATACCCTAAGAGATTAGAGGACACAGATGGTGTCTCCCTCCAGAGCAAAGGGCAGGTTTGCTTACTGGCCAGTACAATGAAGGTAATGTTGTCTTCTGCATCAAAGGTCAGGCAGCCTTACTGCCCACTAGAAACCCTAAGCACAGGTTTCCTCTCCTGTAACACAACCCACTACATGAGCAGGGTCATCTGGCCCACTCTATGTTGCACCGTGGGAATTGGGGATTGAGGATCTGGGGCAAACGCTGATACTCCCGTTACTACTACTCCTACAGTAGTACTCTGGGTACCACTACTGCTGACACAGTCCGTTAGCTCTGACCCAGGAGTCTCATGTCTTCTGTCAGCACCCAAGAAACTGTAGCAGGCTAACCTATTAGCTTACAAATCTCAGAACCTTCATGGTTCTTGATACCTTTCTCATTAAATAATGAAAAAAAAAATCCTCCTTTGATGAAAATGAGATACTTGGGGGAATGCTATCTATTAATTCATTCTGTGGTTGAAGCCATTAATATTCAAAAACTGTCTCTGCTAAAAATATGCTAAAAAAATCTGTCAACTGCAAAGAATGGCTTATTTTCATTGTTCACTTTAGTCATTTCTATTTATATAGCAAATAATAGTGAAAATGTCCTCATTACCGTGCTGCTATGTCATATTCTCCTCTCTCCACCAGGTGGTTTATATATGCCAAGCCAATATCCTAGGGAAAATTAAATGAAGAAATTTCATAATTCAACTGGAATAACCAAAAAAATTGAGTCTCGGTTTTTAAGGAGGCCACGGCCTCAGGGTCCTATTAGTACTACTGACTGCAACGTGTTCACATGTCTTAGTTTGCTTTATGTAATTATGTTGCTTCTTCAGAAAAATATGAATATATTTTTAAACATATTTGCATTTTCATACATTTTAGAAGTCACAGTTTTAAAAAAAATAATATTACTATTTTAAAGGCTCTCATTCTGCCTCTAAAAGATTTTCTACAAAGGAAATCTTTGATATTAGAAACATGATCCAACAATTCCACATTGTTACTGGATATAAAATTGTCTCTTATGCCTTCACTAGTAAAATGTGAGCTACCTGCTGCTTCCACCCCAAATCTGAAGAAACGTTGTAAGAAAAATGAAATGAAAGACTCTAATATTAAAGGAAAACTAGAGCTAATATTAAAGTAAAAATGAGGTCAGAAAAACATGCGATTCAAATTGGTAAGTTTACAGATGAAGAAACTGAGCTGAAAGCAGGGAAGTGACTGGCTTCAGAGTATTCGTGTTTATTCACTTACTCTACTTATTTCACTTATTCTGAAAGCATCTGGGGTGGACAGTGCCAGCAGGGGCATGGGAGGACCACCCCATGACTCTTCTTATGAAATATTATTTCCACCTAAAAGCGCGTTCACCAGAAGCATAACCTCAGTGCATGTAACAACAAAACTAGGATTTTTAACTTCTACTTTATGTACAAAAAGGTGTATGTGAAATTTCTTCCTGGATGGTAGAAATGGCAGAAGCCCATTTCTTCTCTGGATGCCTGGTATGAAATGACATTGTGCTAGTAGAAAAAATTCTACACATAAGTAATGTACAGGGCATGCTCATTTTAAGAGTGAAGGGAAACACTCGCAGTTTTTAGATTATTAAATTTTTACTTTAATGGTCATTATGTGGGAGATGGTATTTCAAATCTATAGGAACTCGAGTGAAGAAAGGGTGTCTAACTTCCTTATTTCTTTGAGAACAGATCACACATCCTGATACCTATGGAGGGTCATTCTGTTCTGGTTCAGAGAAGAAAACACCAACCCCTCCACCTCTCTCTCGGGCCCACACCTCCCCATTGTGGAGCTTATCCCAAACGCCTCCCTCTTTCTCTGTACATCCTTTACCTCGATACTATTTTGTCTCTTTTCCCTTCATACAAGTATGTTTAAGTGCCAACTGTATACAAAAAAAAAAATACCCAACAACCACCATCATCCCATCCCTACTTTATAATCTCCTATTCACTTTTTACTCCCCATGACATGTTGAGGGTAAATAATAATATACAGAAAATGCAATAGCTACTTTCATATTACTAAATCCAGCATACAACTGACTAGCTGACCTTGTCTTACCTTTCCAACCTGTTTCCCTTTCTACTCAAGCATTTAATTCTCTTTACCTTGAAATGCTCTCCTCTCTCAGCTCCCATGAAATGACCTTCCTCTGGCCATTCCCAATCTGGTTTGTATACATTTTCCCTTGAACGACAGCATTCCTGACAGTTCCACTCATGCTCCTCTGTTCTCTGATCCTACACACCTGCCGTGTGTGGGGTCACACATTTGACTGACACTGTTTGCTGATAACTCTCCCAAATCTATTTTTGAGTCCAAATCTCTCTCTTTCTCTGTGAACAGCAGCACAATCCTACCCACAGGCCCATGCCCAAAGCCTAGGGGGTCAGCCTAGATTTCTTGCTCTCATTCTCTTATCCACACAGAGTCAGTCACCATGTCCCAAAGATTCAAGTTTACTGCAACTTCCACCTATCTTCACCTCTCTACTCCTACTGACTGCTCTGTGCAGGTCTCACCACTTCCCTCCTCGATTATAAAAAAGCCTCCTAACTGATCTCCATCCCAGCTGGCCTCTCTGGCCCCATGTTTTCCATCAGAGAATCTTCCTAACAGGGAAACCTGAGATGGCACTGAGAGCTTACACTGTCTTCTAGCGGTAATCGAGACAGAACCAAGCTCTTAATTACAGATGGCGCTCTGGATCTGGCTTTTGTTGGCCTTGTGGTGAACCCCTCAAGTGCCATACATAACTAAGCAGGCCATGCCATTTCATTTCTCTGCATCTCCACATATACTATGCTAAGGGCTGCATTGCCTTCTCTTCCATTTCTAGAGAATCCTTGCTTATCTGTTACAGTTTTGACTGCAAAAAAAAAAAAAAAGATGCTCTGGTTTTCCCTCCTCCTTTCATTCCTAAATTACTTTGCGAATTAAGGCTTTTATGTAGAGTTTTACAGAGGAGTTGAAGGTGGGAAAAGCGTAGGCAGAAGGAATCTGTGCTGAAACCCGAATAGCCATAAAAGACTAACTTTCCAGTTTTCATCTGTAAACAAGAACACTGAGCTAGATGATCTCCAAGGACCCTTCACATATAAAGGATATGATTTCTTCTCTGCTTTCCATCTGCACATTCACCGTCATAGGTAGCAAAAAAGGAGTTTTCACTCACTATATTTTCCCAGAGTCCAAAATGTAATAAAAATGTATTTGATGTCCTAGCTTAGTTTCCATGACAAAATTGATTGTGTTTTTATGGAGACACTGAAATAATGTAGTCTTATAAGATCACTCTTTTTATGAATTTTGTGATAATGTGATTTTACCTATGATTTAAGGAACTTCCACACACATAACTGGAATGTTTTATATTTAAAGTGTTTTTCACAAATACAGTTTCCAAATTACCTAAAACTACCTCCCAGCAGGTGTTCAAGTCTCTTGTTTACAAGTAGAAACTGATTCGATAAAATGAAATATTCTGATCTCACAGATTAGGGAATTAGTTTGAAATAAATTCTCAAAAGATAGGAAAAACCTGTTCTTCTCAAATTACTTTCAATCTCATTATAACTTATTGAAAGGCAAAGTCATGTTTCAAATAATAAATTCGCAAACTTACCAGAATCTTATGTCTTTTAATGTTCCTCTGGCTAATTTCAGCTGCCATCAAAGCTTCCTATATTTATATAAGCATGACAAAAGGAGCAGAAGAGGAGGGACGGAAAATGAGAGAAGGTGGGAGAGAAAGATATTAAAGTTATAAACACTATATTATTAATATGTTTCAGCATTCTGGACTACATGAATAAAAGCCCATTTTCTCATGGCTTTTGCCTGAAGCACTGGAATTTTTAGTGCCATGGTTGAATGAACCTCACTGAATTCAAACTCAAACAAAAGCAGTCAACCAAAATGAAGACTTCTCTTATTTCCATTTGAATTCATTTCCACATTAGGATATTGGAATCACATTTCAGACACAAACCGAAACACAACAAAATCTCCTAGTCTCCACACCAAAAAAAGGCATCTGTCATTCTAAATCTATATGACATATATTGACAAAGGGGCACTTTTCCTTTATGTTTCAATAAAAAGGTAAACTATATGCAGATGTTTATGTATATCTACAATTAAGTGTTTGAAAACCTCCAATTTTCGTCTACGGCCATACCACCCTGAACGCGTCCGATCTCGTCTGAAAACCTCTGATTTTGTTTTTATTTTGGAAAGTTTACAAGTATTACTTTAACATAAATATTTAAAACAAAATTATTTCTTTAAGAAACTACTGGATCTAAAGCAACAATGGTCATAACTGGGTAATGAACTAGGTATCAATACTTGGACTCCAAAATAGTTTATAAATGAAAACATTTGTTTTTAATTTTTCAAATCCTTCCAGGTGTTTATAAACTCAGTGCAACAAATACGTATACTATTTGTTGCTGTTGTTTTTATTTAGCTAATTAGTATATAAAGAATTTAAACTAAAGAGTTTAAACCAACATAATAATGCCTTTGTACCTATTAAAGTTGGAAAAAAAATTTTTGAAAAAAAAATTTGACTGAATCCAAATTTTACAGAAAAAATCCTTTTAATAAAGGGATTATGTCTGTGGAATTTGGATTTGGCTGAGGGGCTGCATTTGGCAATCTAGAGGGCCAGGTGTGGCCTTGAGGCCTCAGGTTCTCCACCTCTAGACTAGACAACATCATTCTATCCAAAGTGGTAGTTCACACCATCCTAAGTGAGTATTAATTTGATAAGCATGAATGGTTTCACTAAAATATCCAAATAGAGGACTCTATTTTAATTTCCTTAAGAAAAAGAGCACAAAATAAAAATTTCAGTAGGCTGGGTCTAACCTACTCCTTCTCTCCATCCCCAACTCCTCCCTATTTAACACTAAAGCCAGTCAACCTGTTGCAATGTTTCTGTTCTCTAATTTCTGAAAAGCATATCAGAAAGTTATTAGCCTCCTACATATTTTTGGCTTGGGGCACTCTACTTCAACTACATAAAAGATTTACTACAAAAATATTTTATTTTCTCTATGTTATAGATGAGTCAATACTTTCAAGGAAACAAAATTCAAAACTACTTCATATTTCTTCTTTTCAAGAAGCCAGTCAATGTGATCATCTTGGTCTCGTTCCTTGGCCACTACAACATCTCTTGGACTCACGATGTAGAAGAGTGATTCCCCTTCCGAGTATTCTAAAGGTGACAGAAGAAAGGAACAACTTGTGTGACTCAATGCAGAAAACTTGGCAATGGTTTCAGAGAACCTGCTTAGGCTACCTGATCTAAGAGTAAACAGAAAATACATCTACCTTTGTTGCAAGTGTTTGGCTCTGTTGTAAAGTAAGGGCAGAAAAAGGATAGAGAATGACAGAATGTATTTCAGTGCTATTAAAAATGTTTAAGTGTAAAATTATTTCAAATAAAAGGAAGGAAGCAAGGGAAGGGAAAGGAGTGGAGAAAAATACTAAAAAACTTAAAAAAATAAGGTGGGTTTAAAATTCTGTGTTTAATACATTAACTCTTACTCCAGCTGAAAAAGTGTTCAAAATTTTCCATGTGTGTTGCATATGAGAATTCATCTACTGTATATAAACTTTATTTATGGCCATTTACAGCACTGTTCTATTTTTACAGAACAATTACACCCCATAGTTGGCGATATACGTTTCCTCCTCATCAAGGTCAAGGCCACCTAAGGCATAAATGACAGACGCCCAAGCCCTAGGGACATAATCTATCATTTCAGCATGTTGTGCACAATGCCAATCTGAGGGTTTCCTGCAGAATTCAATTATAAAACCTGTTTTGAAGGGTTTCTAAGTGTGCAGCAGAGTTTGCTCTGAGCAAAATACTTAGACGCTTTCGGTTGTGAATCACTTTTGCCAAGTCCAGAATATACTCTCAGTATTTTTCAACGCATTAGGGGCTTCATATAAGAGAATTCAAACATGTATAGAATATTTCTTCAGTTCCTTTGGTCAAAATGAGAACTGTAAGTATTCTCATAAAATGTCGATTGCTTTTAAAGCAGCAAAAGAATTTCTATAAAGCTTAACTATTTTCATCAACATATTTTCCAAGGATATGATAACACCCACAGATGTCCCTGGTAATGATTAAATAGTAATGGTTCTCCCTTTATTTCTGAGCAGTGGCTATGTGTATTCAGCCAGCCACTCAGCAAATATTCACTGAACACCTACTATGTCCCAGGACTCTTCCAGGCTCTGAGCACTCGGTTACAAACGGGAAAGACGACGTCTCTGCCATCCCAGAGCAAACCCAAACCTTCTGGGAACATGAAGTTGGGAGGGATATGACAACCACAGAGCCACGCTGCTCAACGTTAAGTGTCACATTAAACAGTTAGGACAACAGAAAAAAATACAAGAACAGAAAACAAGGAGCCTAATCCTCATCTTGGTCCCAGTCCCATCTCTACCCTTCCCTTCTACTATCAGAGCTCAGGAAAGTTCTGCAATATCTCTGGGCCTGGGTGCCCTAGTTTTCAACATAAGAGGCCTGCCCAGATATTTTCTAAGATCCCTTCAGCACCTCAATTTAAATTCCCTTTAGTATAAATCAAGTGGAAGGGGGAAAAAAACTTTAAGTATAAGAAATCACATGAGCCAGATCTTTGCTCTCTCTCACCTAAATGATAATCTCTACATTCATTCTCCTGAAAGCCTCTGACAGTCAAAGCATCAGAAGAGATCTCTTCGCAAGTCTCCGGAAGTGGCTGGATGATGTCCAGTCTAGGCCTGGCACAGTATTCCCGTTCCTAGCGAGGAAAAGAGAGGGAAAGGCTCATTTTAATTACTTTTCTAAAGTTATACAAATTAATTTCAGTTAGCCATACTTGCCTTGGTTTTATCATTTTGGCACATGTAAGCCTCTAACAGCTTGCCAGCAGCCTTTTTAACAGAAAATAAAACAGTGTTAAACTATCTTATTTTCTGACATTTCGCATGAGATAAAGAGGACAGGTACTACTACTTCCCACTCAACTTCCACAGAAGTGGTGGTTTAAGACAGCGACCTTGTATTTAGACAACTTTATTGCATCTCTTCCAGACAAATGTGAGGATTAATAAAGATAATATCACAAACTGCTCCATTATCCAAATCATTGCCGCTACTAGTAAACTTGCTGATGATTCTGAAAAGTCTAAGATTAAGAGTCATCTCCAAATCAGAACTTGGTGAGATGATGGAAACGTTCTATACCTGCACTGCCAATACAGTAAACACTGGTCACGGTGGCTACTGAACACATGAAATGTAATTAGTGTGACTGAGAAACTGAATTTTAAATGTTATTTAATTTTCATTAAACAGTCACACGTGGCTAGTGACTATAGTTTTGCACAACACAGCTCTAGATAAAGACAGAAGGGGAAGGATGATGATATTTACTTGGGACCAGTGACAGTTCAACCAACCTAGTAGGAGATTATGTAGAGATTAATCTCATTGAATTCTTAAATTAACCCTGCAAAATTAAGTACTACTCTTCCTAATTTTATAGATAAAGGAACAAAGGATCAAAAAGTTAACTAAGGTTAAAGTTACACAAATGATAAGGCTAGGGGATTTGTGGAAAAAGTGGGACTTACGGTGAACCTTGGATTTAAAATCAAGTCTGTTTTACTTAAAGTTCATGCTTTTTGAGTGCTTGGCATACAGTCATAAAACATATGCTTGAATTCATTTTCCAAAACAACAATACCTAAAGCAGTATGATTGTGATATAGGGAAGACACAGACGAGAGGAAAAGAATGGAAAAAAATCGAGAACCATACCCAACTCTCCAAGTTTCCTAAAAAAAAAAAGAGTAAGCCTAGATTTCTTTCATCAATTTTGTGAGGTTAACTGAATAGCAATTATACTATCTCTGTATCTCATACATTATAAACAATTCAAAATAAAATAGCAAAAAGATCAACTATTTTTTGACACTATCAACAACAACAAAAAGATCAACTAGCACATTAAAAAAACTAGTGAATATATACTATAATTTATCAGATTTGTGGAGAAATGGGAAATCTATCAATTTTGAAATTAGAAAAAAAGGAGGAAAAACTAAAAGATTTAAATACTTAAAAAATTGACTATTATAATAATGAAAACATATCAAAATCAGAAGAGCAAAGTAAAAAAAAAATGCTAAATAAAATAAAATTAAAAGAAAATGCCCTCACTAGATCATTAGAAAGTTCCTTTATATGTGTAAGAAAAGCATCAACAATGCAATTCATTTCATGTTAGACCTTTTGTTCCCTGGCCAAACAGCCCTGCTTACCTGTGACCTTCCTAAGAACAGGAAGTTGGTTGTTTTGACCTTTGACCCCCAGTGCCTCGCACAATTCTTAACACACATGTGCTTTATCAATGAATGAAATAAAAGTAAAACACTGAGGGAGCAGCTTAATAAATGAGGGTGTACTAACCAGATGGAATAGTATACAACTACCAAATGTGATAATGAGACTATATATACATATGGAGAGAGAACAGAAAAAAAGCTCATAAAAATAGTGTAATGCAGAGTAGCATGAGACTATGACTGCAACTATGTGAAAACATGCACATATGTAAAAGGTATTACAGGGAAAATATGTGGGGGGATAACACTGAATAATATAAAAACAAATTTTTCAATATGAAAAAAGAAAGCCAGGGCAGGAGACAGACCAAAGTCTTTATTCCCTTAGTCTATTCTTTTGAGACAGAGTCTCACTTTTTTGCCCAGGCTAGAGTGAGTGCCGTGGTGTCAGTCTAGCTCAAAGCAACCTCAAACTCCTGGGTTCAAGCAATCCTCCTGCCTCAGCCTCCTGAGTAGCTGGGAATACAGGTTTGAGCCACCATGCCCGGTTAATTTTTTGTTTCTATTTTTAGTTGACTGGCTAATATTTTTTCTATTTTTAGTAGAGATAGGGTTTCCCTCTTGCTTAGGCTGGTCTTGAACTCCTGACCTCAAGAGATCCTCCTGCCTTGGCCTTCCACAGTGCTAGGATTATAGTTGGTACAAGGCACTGCACCTGGCCTCCCTTACTCTTTTTTATGAGTTTATTTATGTTTAAGGATTTAAGGTGTACTTTGGTGGATGAGAAAATATACAGACTGGCACACACATTTTCAAGTTATCTCCAAGACCCTCACTTTTTCCTCTGAAAAAAGTCCATTTTCTAATTTTCTCTATGAGGTTGGCCTGTCTTTGTTTTTTATTTCCTTCTAATAGTCTCTGTTTTTTAGTAACAAAGGTTTTCTTTCTTTTTGGTCGATTTTTATTAGACTTTCCCTTTTTCATTTTACTGCTTCTTTCCTTATTTCTTTCAATCACATTTTCAATCCTCCCCACATTCCTCAACAAAAAGCACTGTATTTATTCCCTCGGGAGCCACTACTTTTCTTTATTTTCAAAAAATAAATAAAATAATAGTAAACTGATGTCCTGCAATAGGGCTAGAAGCCAACCCTATTGATTTTAGTAGGTTGGAGTGTTCACCTAAGTCTACAGCATTTCATTGCCTAGCAACATGGGCACCCAGAGCTTCAGTTACTATAGTGATGGCTTCCTAATGCAAGTGCTCGCTCAGAGAAATGCTCAAGAGCAGCTACTACTTCAAAACCACAGCTCCCAGGGTTTTTCTCCCCCATTTTATTTCTTGCCATGTGAAAAGAAAAAAAAAAGGAGAGGATACAAACAAGGAGAACCCACTTGCCTATTTACTGTAAAGGGCTGGAGAATCAACTGCAATTTCTTTTATATACAGCACCCAAAAGAAAATCCTTTACAATAGCTCTCCTTGTTTATGCCTTGAAGCCACCCTCCTGTCCTCTTGCTGGTAGGACCCCTGGACTCTAACAATAAAGATAAGCTGGGAATGGGGCCAACCCTGGCTTCAAAGGGAGACTGGGCATGAATGCCCCTCCACTCAGCCATATATACAGCCTTCTTCCAAGGTCATCTAATAGGAAATTTAGATCATCTGCTGCTTTCTATTAGCCACACATTTCGATGTACCATCATTTGCATTGATAACTGAGCATTAGCAACAATCCATTTCAAAGCAATTATCAATCTAGTCGGGATCACTAGACCACTGAGAAGTAAACAAATATGTCTGGAACAAAGGAAATAATGAACTGCCCTTTCTGTAATTCCCTCTGACCACAGGGACCCTTATTGTTGCAGCCGATCAACTTCATTGCTGTCATTTCTGCTAATGCACAATGTCAGCTTAGTTTCTTCGCCTTTCAGCAAGACGAATCCTTCATTCCTTTTGACTAAAATACCAAGAGAGATGGGAAAAAAAAAAGACTTTCTTCTTTGCTCAGCAAAAGGAACAAAGGCAGCCAATGAGTAGAGTTTCTGAAAGGTAAATATGTTAGGTCTACAGGGTAATCTCTGCCAACCTTATTTTATAGGTCAGAAAGACCTGCTCCAATTAAAGCAGACTCCTCTGACATACAACCTGATCTGGGTATCATGCTAAAAATGAACCCCCACATCCCTTTGTATTTGGGGAGAAAATAATTACCGTGTTTTCTGAAATCTCTTTTACGTAGGAAAGTACAACGAGCTGATCACAGAGAGGTGCAAGTCCACTGATGTAGAATTCAGTTTCAAACTGAGACACTGCAAACAAAAGGGACACAAAGATTCATCATTAACAGGAGCAAAAAGCAGCACATAAGTGAAGGACACACTGACTGTGAATGCCAGATGGACCCACCTTAAAAAGCCAACATACAGGGGGCACAGTTGAGCACAGTTTGAAGACTTAGCACTAAAAGTGCTTCACAACAATCAGGACCAGAAAAGAGTAAGTGGGAACTTAGACTTGAACATTTCCATCACAAACAAAGCTGAATCCAATGATAATGGTAGCAGGAATGTTTAAGGGTGACACTGTGCCCAGGTAGTTTAAAAATGACATAGATTACATGAAGACACTTTAATTTTTTAAAATGCCTGAATTTGAGTTTTTCACAATTGAGGCATTACAGTGGTAGAAAGATCACAAGGATTGCTATCTGTAATTATAAAACACTAGACCTTAAAGTTTAAAAAAGGCAGAATAAATACAGATTACATCATGATGAAACACCATTACATTTTTTTTTTTTTTTTTTTTGAGACAGAGTCTCACTCTGTTGCCTGGGTGGGCTAGAGTGCTGTGACATCAGCCTAGCTCACAGCAACCTCAAAATCCTGGGTTCAAGCAATCCTTCTGCCTCAGCCTCCCAAGTAGCTTGAACTGTAGGCATGCGCCACCATGCCCGGCTAATATCTTCTATGTATTTTTAGTTGGCCAATTAATTTCTTTCTATTTTTAGAAAAGACGGGGTCTCACTCTTGTTCAGGCTGGTTTCGAACTCTTGACCTTGAGTGATCCTCCTGCCTCAGCCTTCCAGAGTGCTAGGATTACAGGCGTGAACCACCGTACCACCCAGCCCCATTACTTCTTAAGTGAAATAAAGGTCAGAGAAAAATACTAAAATTTCTTTTTGCTTTTAAAAAATGGTCTACTTAAAATTGAGAAGAAATATTGCATCTCATAATAAGTACATGGATTTAATTACACTGGACTCCAAAAAAGTGATAGAAAGCTCAGTGTAAGAAGCACAAATATTATTATGGTATGATTCTAATGATTAGCTGCTGTAAAACATAAATGATAGTTGTTTTAAGAGAATGAATTTGGGGGTGGCTTTTTTTTTAAGAGAAGGAGCTCACCGACACAACAGTGGTGTTGCAGAGATTCTTCCAGGAACTGTACTCTGCACTTACAAATTCATCTGGGAGTAAATTCTCATCGGAACCCACTACATTGTCTAAGAGTGTCTTTGTTCAGATCTTCTCCACAGCTCTGTGGTATTAGCTGCAGATTTAGCTAACTTCCATGAAGAAATTACCCTCTTTACCCAAATAGGGGAACTCAGTGTGTTATACTGGAAATATTATTGAATGTTGAATCAGGAAGGTTTATAACTTCCACTAAATTTAACCTGGACAGGTCATTTTTAACTCCTGCGAGTATAATTTTTCCCATTTATAAGAGAAAGGAATCAGAGTAGAAATATAATCCAAAATGTAGATAAAATGAGGGCTACTGAATTTCCCTACTTCCTTTCCCTTGCTGATCACTTAGTGTTCTTTGTCTTTGCTGATTTTCAACGCTTCTCCTTACACATTTGTTTTCACAACTTAATTTTCACACCAAAATGAAACTGAGGATGATCAAAAAGTTACCAAATAGCAACTTAAATATATTATCCAAAGGATAATATTTCTTATGCTTTGCCCTTGATTAGACTGCATGGGCGGTCATGGTGCCCTGGAAATAACTACACAGAATGGAAGTCCAAGGGCAGGTGCTCTGGTCCCAGCCCTGCCACTAACACATATTTCCTGAATATTTTTATCTAGGCACTTGAAAACAGTCTCGGTACAGTGGCAATGTGATAAATGTTCACAAAAGAGCTTATGTGGTGAACCATCTTCACTTCTACCACATGTGCAGAGATGAGCACTTCCAGCATATGCAGGCTGGAGAAGGTTCTGGAGAAGCTCACAGTGCTGCGTGTGCACCTGGGGGGGGAGGGGCAGGGACAGCTGGAATGTACAGATGCTACTGAACAGTAGGCAGCCACCCAAGACCCAATAATGAAAGAGGTGGCAATTTCACAGTCTACAAGACATACAGGCATATTAACAAAGAGGTTTTGATTGGCATCTCTCCTGAGGTTACTAAACTCTGAAATCACATATTGTTGAAATGCTACACACAGTTCTCTATAAGCAACTTAGGTAAAGGACAAAGAAACAGATATACTTCAGAAACTGTTTTCATGGCAATCACAAGAAGGCTTTGCTGTGCTTGTTTGCCACAGGCACCCAAGGGAAAACATCACCTAATCACAAAAGAAATGGTGGGTAAAACAGGTATTCTTCCTGTTTGGGATGCCAAATGGGCTGCTAGTCTGACAGGCAGTGTCAGTGTCTCTCCTAAAGGTAACCAAATATACATCATGGCCTTGGTTTTTATAAATAAGCTGAAAGACACAGAACAGAGAAGCTAGAAAATAATCCTACCCAAATCCTTTCTCTTCAACATCCTGATTCCCTAGTCCACAATAGCCTGCATGAAAAAGACAGAAAATTTTTTGTTCTCCTAATTAAGAACATGATAGAAACTCTAATGTGTTCCTTAAAGAAAACATAGGAAGATTACAGATGCACAAATCTATTTTACTTCTCAATTCCAGATGTTGTAATAAATGCTTTTGTTAAGTAGTAAGTCTTATCAGACTTTACTAATTGAGAATTAGTAATAATTTAGACAGAGACTATACACAGTGGGTAAATTATAAGCTGACAAACAACGTTACTTTTGTTTTTTTTCAAAATGACTGACTAGAAGCATTTCAATTCAGCAAGAGGATATAAATATCCTAAATATATATATGTACCCAACACTGGAGAACCCAGATTCATAAAATAAATATTACTAGGCCTAAAGACAGACAGTAATACAAAATAGTGGGGGACTTCAAGATCCTATTCATAGTATTAGAAAGATCAAGACAGAAAATCAACAAAGAGACACTGGACTCAAATTGGATGTTAGACCAAATGGACCTAACAGACATTTACAGAACACTCAACCCAACAACTGCAAAATATACATTCTTTTCAACAGCATATGTAACATTCTCCAAGGTAGACCATTTGTTGGGCCACAAAACAAGTTTCAACAAATTTTTAAAAATCTAAATCATATCAAATATATTCTCAGGCCACAGTGGAACAAAACTAAAAATCAATGTCAAGAGAAACTTTGGAAACTATACAAACAACATTCTCCTGAACAATCTTTGGGTAAATAACAAAATCAAAAAATTTTTTGAAACAAATGAAAATACAACATACCAGAACCTCTTGTCAGATACAGCAAAGGCAGTACTAAGAGGGAAGTTTATAGCACTAAATGCCTATATCAAAAAAGTAGATCATAAATTAACAATCTAAGGATGTACCCTTAAGGAACTAGAAAAGCAAGAACAAACCACATTCAAAATTAGAAGAAAAGAAATAACAAAGATCAAAACTGTTTTAATAAATGAAATAGAGACTTAAAAAAAATACCAAGGATCCATGAAACAAAAAGTTGGTTTTATGAAAAGATAAACGAAATTGACAAACCACTGAGGAAAAAAAAAAAAAAAAAAAGAGGTTCCCCACAGGGGAAAATGGACACCTAAGGGTGAAAAGCAGTGGCTTAAGATAAACACAAAAATACCATGAAAAACTGCAAGGCCCTGAGGGCAGTTATAAACATCTCCTTGTAAACTGGTTTAGACTGCTTATAACTACTTTTACTGTCCTATAGTACCCTTTGGCTCATTTTACTACTGAAATACCCACCTAAAAAGAATATTAATATCATTAACATAACATGGGTCACATTAAGACACATAATGGATATATTGCACATATTTAATATGATTAGCCTGTATACACACAATGACAGTAGGGAAGATTCCACATCATTCACTAAAAAGAAATTTTTTTGGGGGAGAATATCAATGTTTTTTTTATTTTTATTTATTTTTTTATTTTAGCGTATTATGGGGGTACAAGTGTTAAGGTTACATATATTGCCCATGCCCCCTCCCCCCTTGAGTAAGAGCTTCAAGCGTGTCCATCCCCTAAATGTTGCACATCTTACTTGTTGTGGTTGTCAAAATGGGCAGGCAGCACAGGTTTTACTCCCTGGAAAAGTCCTGTGCCACCCCAGAGTGAACATCCTGTATAAGTTACCTCTAATAAACTCATGTAACTTGCCAGTTTTTTGGTCTCTGGACACCACCTCAGTTTGGAGGGTGGTTTTTCTCTACTGTCCCAAAACAACCACTAGCTAGACTAACCAAGAAAAGGGAGAAGATCCACATAAACAAAATCAGAAATGAAAAAGAAGACACTACAACTAACACTACAGAAATACAAAAGATCATCAGAGACAATTATGAACAAACTATTCATTTACAAGCTAGAAAACCTAGAGGAAGCGGATAAATTCCTGAAAACATATCACCTCCTAAGATTGAAGCAGGAAGAAATAGAACTCCTAAATAGACCAGTAATGAGTAGCAAAATTGAATCAGTAATAAAAAATCTCCTAAGGAAAAAAAAAAGCCCAGGACCAGATGGATTCATAGCTGAATTCTTCCAAAGGTACAAAGAAGAACTAATACCAATTCTCCTGAAGCTGTTCCAGAAAATTGAGGAGGAGGAAGTTATCCCTAACTCATTCTACAAGGCCAGTATCACTCTGATACCAAAACCAGACAAGGACACAAGAAAAAAGGAAAACTATAGACCAATATTCTGATGAACATAGAAGCAAAAATCCTTAATGAAATAATAGCAAACCAAATCCAACAGCACATGAAAAAGATAATATACTACAATCAAATGGGTTTTATTCCAAGAATGTAAGGGTGGTTTAACATGAGCAAATCAACAACTATGATATATATCACATAATCAAGACAAAAACCATATTATCATCTCAATAGACACAGAAAGAGAATTTGGGAAAATTCAACATCCCTTCCTGTTAAAAACCCTCAACAAACTAGGCACAGGAAGAATGTACCTTAAAATTATAAAGGCAATATATGACAAACCCACAGCTAACAATTCTGAATCAGGAAAAGTTGAAACAATATTTTCTCTAAGAACTGGAACAAGACCAGGATGCCCAGCTCACCACTCCTGTTCAACATAGTACTGGATTTTGTAGCCAGAGCAATCAAGTAAGAGAAAGAAATAAAAAACATCCAAATTGGAAAAGAGGAAGTCAAATTTTCCCTATTTGCTGATATGATCTGATATCTAGAAAAACCTAAAAACATCACACACAAAAAATTCTTCAATTTGATAAATCAATTCAGTAAAGTTATAGGATACAAAATCAATGTACAAAACATCAGTAGCATTTTTATATAACAATAACAATCTACCTAAGTAATCAAGGAGGTAATCTCATTTATAACAGCTACAAAAAATTAAAATACTTAGAAATAAATTTAACCAAGGAGGTGAAAAATCTCTATAAGGTAAGCTACAAAACACTGATGAAAGAAACTGAAGGGAACACAAACAAAAGGGAAAACATCCCATGTTCAAGGATTGGACAAATTGACATTGTTAAAATGACCACACTGCCCAAAGCAAAATGGAGATTCAATGCAATCCCTATCAAAGCACCAATGTCATTTTTCACAGAATTAGAAAAAAAACACCCTGAAATTCTTATGGAACCAAAAAAGAGCCTAAATAGCCAAAGCAATCCTGGGCAAAAAGAACAAAGCTGGAGGCAACACATTACCTGACTTCAAATTATCTTATAAAGCTATAGTAACCAGACCAACATGGTACTGGTATAAAACGGACATATAGATCAATGGGAAAACACTGGAATAAAGCCACATTTTTACAGCCAATTGATCTTTGACAAAGCTGACAATAACATACACTGAGGGAAGGAAACCCTCTTAAATAAATGGTTATGGGAAAATTGAATAGCCATATGCAGAAAAATGAAACTCGACCCCTATCTCTCACCATATATAAAATTAACTCAAGATGGATTAAAGACTTAAATGTAAGACTTAAAACTAGAAAAATACTTAGGGAAAATTTTTCTGGACAAAAGAATTTATGACTAAGACAAAAGCAGAGGCAACAAAACAAAGATAGAAAAATGGGATTTAATTAAACTAAAAAGTTTCTAATATTCAGAATATACAAGGAACTCAAAACAATTCCATAACGATAAAACATAATAAAAACTGGCCCAAGGACATGAATAGACATTTTTCAAAAAGAGATATAAAAGGGATCCCTGTGTATAGGGCAGGGTGGTTGAGTGGCTTGCCCAGGCACCTGGGATGTGAGTGCCAGAGCAAAGACTCCCAAGCCAGTATACCTCACACTCCTCCCTGGAAGCTGCGGAGGGAGCCTCCTGGTCTTCAGCAGGAGGTGTATGAAAAAATGTTCAATATCACTAATTGTCAGAGAAATGCAAATCAAAACTACAATGAGATATCATCTTACCCTAGTTAGAATGGCTATTATTAAAAATAACAGATGTTGGTGAGCATGTAGAGAAAAGGGAACTCTTATATACTGTTGGTGGAAATATAAATTAGTACAGCCATTATGGGAAACAGTATGGAGATCTCTCAAAGAACTAAAATTACAATTATCATTTGGTCTAGCAATCCCAGTACTGGATATGTACCCACACAAAAGGAAATCAATATATCAAAAAGACACTGGGAATTGCATGTTTACCACAGCACTATTCACAATAGCAAAATATGGACTCAACCTAAGTGTCTATTGATGAATGAATGGATAAAGAAAATCCAAATATACACAATGGAATACTATTCAGCCATAAAAAAGAATGAAATTATGTCTTTTGCAGCAACATGGATGGAACTGGAGGCCATTATTTTAAGTGAAACAAGCCAAGCACAAAAAGTCAAACATCAGATGTTCTCACTCATAAGTGGGTGCTATAAAAATGTATACACATGGATGAAGTGAGTGGAATGACATACAATGGAGACTCAGAACGGTAAGGGGGTAGAAGGGAGGAGGATGATGAGAAATTATTAAATAATTACTAGTTACAACACATGTTATTCAGGTAATGGATACTCTAAAAGTACTGACTTGACCACTATGCAATCTATGCATGTAACAAAACTGCACACGTACTCTATATATTTGTACTTATAAAAAATCCAAAATAAAATAAAGATGTGATACACAAAAATAATATTGTCAAGATTCCCAGAGGCACAGCTACGTAAGTTACCAACATTCAGATAATACTGAAACTAAATCACTTTTTCTCTTTGTTAAAATAATTTCCTAATATCAACAAAAATCTCTTATAGAAAATAAAACTGCAATTATAGTAATACCTAGTATGATTTACAAATTAAGAGTTCTAAAATAATGGTTGTTTATCTTGCTTTGAGTACTCTACCACTTAGCAATTTCTCTCCATTAACACCCACTAAAAATGATATCACATTAAAAACTCATGTAGAGAACAACTCATTTCCTAATGTGAGATGCAGATTTAGCAAAATGTTTACAGCCATTCTTCCCTAAATCGAGACATTTCAGAATGAATGGTAGTGTTTGTTTTTCCATTACTCTTTACTAGTGCAATGAAACATGACTGCTTTTAAATCTAACATGATTCAGTTTAATTTTTATGTTAGGGCTGAATCCCAGAAAGGCTGACTGGAGACAGTAGTGTCAGAATGAATGTGAAGGTATAAGGAATATTCCTCCCATTAATTTAGAGAATGAAATGTTGAATGGTAATATTTATTCTTCTATAGAACATATATAAAATATGTAAAAGTTTAAAAATTGACTTTATAAAACACCTTCAAGTAATTACTAGTTTCATATTTCAAATGTTCAGTGGGTCAATGGAAGTTTGTTTATTTTCACTAAAATTCTATTCTATTCCATATAAAATGATTTTAATAATTTAAATTAAAAATTAGTTTTCCCTCTAAAGGAAACCTAGTTTGAATACAGGTTGTTTACAGGTCTAATACCACAGAAGCTCATCCTTAACTTGATCATCTGGAAAAGATAAATCACAAAGAAAATCAACACAAATTCTGTTGGAGAGCAAATATACTAAAAGAAAACAAAAAGCAAGAGCTGGAAGGGGGAAGGAGAAAAGAAAAATGCAGAGTTTCCAGAGGGAGCCACAAGAGACAGTAGCTGTATCTCAGATAGAGGTGATCTAGAAAGTGTGGTCATGGTTGGAGGGCCCTGTGAGGGGTGTGCCGTGCATTTGCTCAGGCGATGGAGTTAAACTGTGATGAACACACTGCTGCGGCACTCCCCTCCTCATCGCCACGTAGATATGAAGGGCTCTTGCACTCTGGTTTATTCAGGAGAATAAAATATTCCGAGACATGCTAGAAGTAATCTAAGAAAAAAGAGATTCTAAGTAGATTAAGAGACAAAGAGAGAGAAAAGGGCTCTTTACAAGAAACTTCCATTTAGCAAGGTCTTCTAGCTCCCGAAGGAGGATAATATGATTCTGTACACAGTCCTGACCCAGAAGGGATGCTAAAGTTCTTCATCAGCTGACCAACAGAAATATAATGCAGGCCAAAACACAATTGCATATGTAATTTTAAATTTTCAAGTAGCCATAATAAATAGCAAAAGGAAAGAGGTAAAAGTTTAATAATATGTTTTACTTAATGAAATACTATTTCAACATGTAACAACATAAAAAGTTCTTAATGAGATATTTTACTCCTTCTTTCCATACTAAGTCTTTGGAAGCAAGTATGTATCACACGCCAATTCACACTAGGAGCACCACAAAGACTTAGTAGCCAGTGGCTAGTGGCTACCTTACACAGTGCAGGTCTAGATGCTCGTTTCTTTTTTTTTCTTTGTCTTTAAAGTCCAGTAATTTCATCAGAACATATCTTGATGTTGCTCATCATGGGTTACTATTTGTAGACACACATTATGATATTTTACAGTTTAAAGTACTGTTTCTTTGTAGTTTAAAGAAATTTTTTCAAGACTGTTTTTGGTATTTGTTCCATTCCTTTGTTTTATTTTTTCTTCAGGGAGTCTTTAATTGTAGGCTGAATTATCTTTCCCTGTATTCAGTATTTACCATTTAACTTTAAATCTTTTTTTGTTCCTTATTGCTTTGTGATTTTTAACATTTTCCTCCTATTTCCCTTCTATTCCTCTTGCAACATTATTTTTGTATCTATCTGCTCTTATGCTCCTTCTGGTTTAGTCTTCATTTCTGAAATGAGCTTTTACTCATAAATATTTCCTGAAGTCTGTCACCTCATTTGAGAGTTTTAAATTCTGATTTCTGTTGTTCTTTCATCATTTTTTAAAGATGTAGCTCATTCTGAAACAGAAGACTACAGCTGTGATCTATTTTGTAGGTGTGTTTTCCTGGTGGTGTGTATTCATTGCCAGGGGTATTAGTCTGCTCGTTATTTACTTTTCCTTAAAACTCAGTATGGATTTGACCTTGGTAATTTTCTGGTGCTTTTTTTTTTTTTTTTTTTTTTTAGGTGAAACATCTGTTACTGAACTCTTAGAGCTCCATCTTCTGCTGTTTTCATTTGATATGAAAAATCTGGCCACTTGCTTTCTGAGATTTCTCGGCTCTGCTCCTCCCCACTCTTACCTGGAAATTCTTTTTCTTCTGTTTCTGTTGTCCATGTCCTGTCCAAGGTTTCTTCTGTTCCTGGTAGTTTCTCCCCAGTGCTGCCCTGTGTTGGGAAAGCCTGGCTGCTCAATGGTGCAAGTTCCCAGGGGTTGTTGGGCCCTCACACCTCAATGCAGGCCCGGGGCCCGCTGTTCTTAGAGTGGCTTAGGTCCTTTCCAGCCAACACCATCTGGCTATCTTGGAGTTCTCCTGGCCTCAAGTCTGCCATGACCCCTCGCTCCCCTTTGATTTCTTTCACAAGATGCTGATACCCCAGCAGGTCTTGTGGCTCTCAGTGATCTTTTTTTCACATACTTGTGTCTTGGGGTTTTAGGACTACCTCTGTCATTCAGTTTTGTTATAAATGTGTCTGTGGGTTTTTAGTTTTGTGATCTAGTTGTCCCATTTTTATGTGAGAACTTAGCTTGCTTGAAAAATTATGCTGCCACCACTACCCAGAATCTTCCAATCACAAAATTTTAACATGTTGATGTTGTAAATCAACTTCGTATTACCCAGGGCAATGGGGTCAGGGATCTTGGACCCTCAATAGCACAAGCACTTTCACTTTCAGAATGAATGCCCAGAGAGGTTAAGTAATTTGCCTAAGTCACTTAAGTAGAAGGTAACAGAAATAGGAATTTGAAGTCTTATTTTTTTCCCAGATATAAGTCACACTAGAGAATATAAGTCAGAATATAGATATGCTCAGATTAAAAGTGCACTGCAGGTAGCAAGAACAGAAGTTAGGGCTTGACAATGCTGGTGGTGCTGCTGCATGAAGCCAGGGTGTACCAACCCTTCTCCGGAATTTGCTGTGCTACTGCAAGGGCAAAAGCTCTGCAGTACACAGTACATGGAACTTGTACTGCCTTTTTGCTTTGTCCCTTTTTAGCCCTTGTTGGTCCCAAAATGTCTATTAGCTAAATATGACCCAGAAGGATTTGGTTTCTTCAATGAAGCCAAATAAAGTGATATCCTATAGATCTTAGCTTCCATGATTTTTAAAGAAATAAACGAAAAGTATGTCGAGCAATTTATAAATAAGAACTACTACCTTTCATTGTCCTATATTCACTTGTGAAAAAGCATTGGGGCCCTTTTGTGATACTGCCTTGTTCCCAAGAGATTCTGGCCTTTTTAGTCACCAAGTATTACCACTTCATAATTAACTAGCTATAATGCCCACAGATTTTTCAGTAAGTTTAAACACTCTATAAGCATGACCACTGATAATTGAAAATACATTTGGAAACTACAACATTTTAACAGCTTTGGGCTGTGCTATGAGCAGATACATTAAAGTAAAAGCGACTTCACAATGTTTTCTATCAGTAAGTCACGGGGAAGGCCTGATACATGGAAGTGAAACGGAAGAGAATGGCTAATGAACAACAAAAATATTCAAATCAGACAGGAGTGAATAGTAGATACGAGTCAGAAACCATTCAAAATAAGTTGAGTTTGTAATTTAATTCCATGTTTTCTAACCAATATTCAGTGCACTGCTGTCAATTAAATGACAACACTAATATGATATGATTATCTCATCTACTAAGCTTCAGCACTCATGAAGCAGCATTGATGAGGAATATTCATTGAGACAAAAGAAAAGAAAATGGTCACGGGCCTGCTAGTCAAAAGGTTCAAACCAAACAGTTACGCTTTAAAGTCTTAAATATAAAAGTACCTTGATGCATCAACTAAACTTAAACCAAACACTAAAAAGTAGAAAACAAAGGCTTTTCTTCTATTTAAAAAGGCTGAACGAACCACAATACGGCCTTGGTTCCCTTTCCTTAGAAACAATTCCGAAAGCCATCCAAAGCTTCTAGAGATAATCTAACAATTTGGAGGAGAAGCAAGGAAGAGCTGTCAAGCTCAGAATAAAACAAATAAAAACACAGTTTCTATTTCTCCTAAAGGGATACTTCTAGGAACCAAAATCAAAACACAAAGCTACTACATTTCCATTTCATCTGGCTGTTTAAAGAATAGGTGAGCAGCCATCATCACTGGTATATAAAAAGGGTCTTTGGAGAATTTCTGCCCAGTGGTTTGTATGTGAATGCTGGAGCAAACCTCCGTTCTCCTTGTTCCCCTGGCTATAAACTGGGGCTGGGGTAAGGTAGAGGGAATACAAGGGAGTAACTCTATGGCACCGTGGTTATGAGCAACAGCTTTAAAACAAGGCACACCTGAATTCAAATGCTGCCCTCTTTGCTTATGGATGTAACAATTCTGAGTAGTTTCCTTGACACTTCTGAACATCAGCTTCTTCACCTATAAAATGGAGATAGTAGCTCCTACCCACTAGGACACTGTGTAGGTTAAATGACATTCTATTTGTAATGTATTTAGCAATGTGCCTGATGCTGGTTATGTAAGGAATAAAATACATTTGTTTCTTCAGATGTTTCAGATTTCTTACTGCTACTTATAATGGAGAAAATTTGTGAATTCCACACCCAACAACAAAAACCTGAGTCTTTAGCACTAAGTGGGAAAGAGTTTTTACATCCCTCCCAAGAGAAGGAATGGATAAATAGATATGTAGTAAAGCAAATATAATAAAAGCTTGAGTGTGGAATCTAGGAGGTTCTATGCTGTTCACTATAAAATTCTTTACTTTTCTGTATTTAAAAAATTTTCACAATAAAATGTTAGGGAAAAGTTCAATGCAGAACAGAAGAATTAGTAGAATACAGAGAAACTGAACTACAGCATAACAGAAAACCATACATAGCAAGATCCTTAAGTAAAAACACCTTGAATGATATCAGCAGGTGTCGTAATCTCTACTGAGACTCAGACTGAGAGATGAAACCATGTCACTCATGTGCAAAAAAACTCTATCCCACTGCTGTATTCTGTATATCTGAATCTGTATAAGATGAAGATATATACTTAAGATGAAGATATATACTTAAATCTAAGAAAGAATTCTCTCATAGCTCTCCTCCACCATCCAATCAGATCTTCAATTTCCAGGTCATTGTTTTCCCAATCAGTCAAAGGCTGGAAATACAATGATGTACTAAATTCTAAGACCATAGTATATATGATCAATTGAAGATACTGACACTACTTAAAATAAAAAAAGATTTCCATTCTTTTCTCCTCCCTGTCTGTCTTCTTGGCTTCTCTGCCATTCTATAGAGATTCCTACATAGTTGTTTATCTCAATTATTATTATTATTTTTTGAGAGAGGATGTCGCTCTATCGCCCAGGCTAGAGTGCAGCGGTATCATCAGAGCTCACAGCAACCTCAAACTCCTAGGCTCAAGCAATCCTCCCGCCTCAGCCTCCTGAGTAGCTGGGACTATAGGTGTACCACCATGCACAGCTAATTTTTCTACTTTTTTGCAGAGATGGGGTCTTGCTCTTGCTCAGGCTGGTCTCAAGTGATCCTCCCACCTCGGTCTCCCAGAGTGCTAGGCTTATAGGCATGAGCCACCATACTCAGCTATCAATTATTATTATTTTTAAACAAACTTCCATATGAAATCAAGATTAGGAAGTCAATCAATAATTCCTTGCATGTAAGTCATCTGCCCCTGGAGAATACACCCAGAAAATGATACACAAACATTGGCTTCATTTCCCAACAACATAATAGCAACTCTCAAACTACCATTCCATAGAGACCACGGGAGACTTTTGTGAAAAGCACCAGAGGTTAGGGAGTCTTGTGAGAATACAAGACATGTAAGTGAAGTTAAAATAAGTAAGGCAGGCATGGACCACATTACTTTTAATAATGCAATTTAGAAGGAAAAAATAACACCCCCAAAGGCCTATGTACAGAGAATCTCTTTATGGGTGAGTGACGGGCCAGTGAGCTTAATCTTTATTATTATTACTATTCACTTACCAAAGTAAATCAATATCTTATTAACAGGAATAACTTCTGCATTATTTTTGAAATTTTGACTTATAAGAAAGAGTTATAAATACTTGGCTTCTAAGAAATGTATAGCCATATATATTTCTTTAGTCTCAATGCCATTTTCACCTCATTTACTAAAGAACAGTGGTTCACACTGTTCAGGGCTAAAACAAATTGTAATCCAGACCTCCTAATATTTCCCTTTCCTTTATTCTACTTAAGGACTCTTATCCAAACTACTTTGCCTCCTGCTGTGGAAATGGCTTATGTTCTTACAGGTTTGCTCTCAAGAGGGGAAAAAGTGGTACTTAACCATTAACCATAGTAGTAAAATGTCAGTAATGTGATACCATAGTACCCACACAAGGTCTATTCCACGTAAATTATAGTACCGATAAACTACACTGTAATAAAATGATCCCAGGGTTCTAGGCTAATAGGGCTACCACTGAGCCAACTATTAGCAGTCAGAGTTGGGATGGGAGTTTGCACAGTGATAATAACCACCACGATTTAGTGAGCATCTACTGTGTGCCTAGTACCACATTAGGCACTTTACCCATGCCACATCTTATTCTCACAACTATCCTGAATGGTAGTATTATAACTTCTGTTTAACAGGTGAGAAAAGCATGATCAGGAAGGTTAAGAACCTCAATCAAGATTATATACTTCAGCAAACTGCCTTGTCTCTTTCTGGTGGTTCTGTAGAGTTGTATCCTATCCATTTTAAGGTGATAGTAGTAAGATCTCGGACAAGTTATTTACCTTCCTGAGCCTCAATTTCTTTATCAATAGAATGAGAAGCATGTTACCTGTACTTCACAGAGTTCCTGTGAGAATAAAGTGAATTAATGCTGGCAATGCACACAGCACATGCCTCATACCTAGTATCTGAGCAATAAATAGCAATTAAGGAAAGATGGCAATTACTACATTTTTATACCCTCCTGGCAATTTCTATATCCTTAAAAATTCCCAGAGGGTTTTTTTTCCCCATCTGTCTGTATTTAAAATACTCAAACACCTGACTGTATTTAAAATACTCAGGACACTATACATTGAGATGTTCAGAGGTTTTTTTCTGGTAGGCAAGGGAGGGGCAGGAAAGAAGAGAGAGATACTGACACAGTTATCTGTATCTTTGAGTTATCAGTCTTTTCTCTTACCTTGTTCCTCATTTTTCTCAGTACTATTACATTTTGCATATACCTACTTTGTCCATACTCTGAGCAATCTGAACTATGTATTTATTCTTCTACAGTAAAAAAAAAAAAAGAAATTATTATAACCCAACCACCAATTTCCGACTTCATGTACAAAATAGCCCAAGTTTAAATGCTATAACCAATTTAGCCATATGGGTACAAAGTCTTTCTGTTTCTAGAAACAGTCATGTGCAAATGAATTATTTCAGCTTCTCCTTGTCATAACGACCATCAGATTTATATGGTGGTCCACCATATAAATCATCCACCATCCAAATGGGCAAATGAATTTTACAGCTAACTTATACTATGGCAATTTTTTTTTCTCAGAATAATTTTTACAAACTAAGTTAAAAAACTAAGTTATAAAATTAATGGTATGTCATCCATGGCATCCTTCTCCTGAATAGCTGTTTCCCAGAGTCAATGATTCATTCAACATAATATTATTTAGCATCTATTATATGATAAGCATTGTGCCAGGTCCTTGAGATACAAACGGTGAACAAAAACAGACCCAGTGTGTGCTCACTAGGAGGAGAAAGTATGGTGGAGACAGAAATGCATGGAATAACCACAGGATTGCTGCAGCCATGACAAGCGCTGGAAAAGGGAGCCATGCAGCGTTATACACACCTAAAATGGGAGGAGTTGACCTGGGGAGTGAGGTCCGGTGGCTTTCCCAGGAAAAAAACACTCAAGCTAAGGTATGATTAAGAGGCAATAAAATGAAAAGAGACAAGAAGAATGTTCTAGACAGAGGGAATGAAAGAGCATGCACAGGTGAAAGAAGGTCGCAGTGGTTGCAGTGCAGAGACCAGGGAGAAGCCTGGTGTGAGCCACAGCTAGCGAGGCAGGCAAGGGCCAGCATAGGTCCCTGCGCTGGTTCACACTGAGGAGTGTCATCTACATCGTAAGAACAATGGGAAGGGACTAAAGGATGATGATATGATCTGATCTCCATGTTGACTGCAGTGGGGAGACTAGATGAGAGTTATTCCCAGTGGAAGGAGTTAAAACAGTAAGGAGGCTGCTGCAGTGGTCCGGATAAAAGACTATGGCAGTTTGGGCCAGACCAGTGATGATAAAAATGGTGTCAGTATTGTGCTAGCTGCGTGCATGCATTACTCTTGTCATCCTCACAACCAATCTGTGAGACAGGTGTTCTTTTCCACATTTTATAGATAAGAATACTGAAGCACGTAGAAATTTGTTCAAAGTCCAGGTGGTAGACAACAAAGCCAGGCCCCATGGTAAATAACCCATGGTTATTTGACTTCAAAGCCAACTACAAAATTATTGTATGAAAATTAGAAATACACTTTTTTAGTAAAAGGGTCTCCATGGCAAAATTTCAAAACTTAAAGGCTCCTTGATCTATTTTATCAAGGTACCAAGTGATGAGCCCTGAAGAATGTGGCCTTAGGTTTCCACTTAATAAAATGGATATTCTTTAAAGTTTTTCACTCATAAATGACAAGCAGTGGAGACATACCTATTTCAACATATCGACTTGGCAAATCCCTCATTTCACTGGCATGCCGTTCCTTCACTGAACATATCTGAAAAATAAATTCACGGGTTATTTTACTCATTTGATGGAAAAGTTCTTCATAACGTTTTTTTCAATATATAATACCCTTGTTAAATTAACCATGTAGCACTGCAGATGGAGTGCATACAATCTATCCTATGACTTAAATGACAGGAATTAAATTGAATAATATATAGCAACCATTACTTATATTCTCCAACACTATCATTCGATAATGTCATATTCAAGGGCAAAGAAAGAAAGAAAACTTTCTTTCCAATGCAACTCTACTTAAGGACTACTTTTATGACCATCCAAATAAAGCCCTGCAGGAATACATAACCAAAAACCCTCCATGGCTAATCTGAACAATGTTCACGTTAGAGCTTGCATTTCTCATTACATATTAGTAATTTATTTCATTATTGCTGAACAATACTTTGCAAAAGTGACACATGCTTTTCTTATGTCAAGTATATTAAAAATCAGTATGTTATATTAAATATAATTTAAATCCAGGGATGGCAACTACAGCCCAGCCCCTAGCCTTTTATTTTGTTATGGCCCACAAGCTAAGTATAGTTTTTATTTCTTTTAAGGGTTTTTAACAAAAAGGTGAGGAGGAGGAGGAAGGAAAGAGAGAGGGAAAGAAAGAAGGGAAGGAGGGAGGGATGAACAGAGGAAAGAAGGCAAAACAGAAATAAACAGCAGAAATGGCATGTGGCTTACAAAGTCTAAAATATTTACTACCAGCTGTTTACAGAACAAGTTTGCCAACTGCTATTTTAAGTCATATGCACACATGTTTGGGAAATCCATATCTCAATCTACATCTACATCTCAACCTGTATCTATTACTCACACACACACTGGGCAACACATATGTATGTGAACAATGGTTGGTTGAGGGTAATAAGACTTTGGCTGTTTTTCTATTTTTTCTGCTGTATTTTCTATTCTACTTTGTAATAAGAAACAAGAAAATTTTATATAAGTTCAACCATCCAGGTAAGACTCAACCTAAAGCCAAGGAGTGACCCCTACGCAACTTTTGTCAGTGATTGGGTCTTTTTCCTTTATCCTTTAGATAGTGTCCTTTTATAGCTGTTTGGCCTCAATATACACTATAGACAATGGTAAAAGATAGAGAAACTCAGAGCAGAAAATAAGTATTACTCATTGTTCCAGCACAAAGAAAACACCACTAACAATTTCTTTTTTACGGAAACTACTTTTATTAACCTAAAAATTTTAAACAAATAATTCAATATATTACTTAAATATTCTTCCACAACACAATTTTTTAATATCTTTATACTACAGTTGGCCTTCTGTAGCCATAGGAGCCACATCCATGGATTCAACCAACTGAGAATCAAAGGTATTAAGGAAAAAAAAATTCCACAAAGTTTCAAAAAGCAAAAGTTGATTTGCCGTGCATCAAGTACCGCATTGAAGTCATACGAATGAAGCGATATGTAGGCACCGTATTAGGTATTATAAGTAACACAGAGATGATTTAAAGTACATGGGAGAATATGCATAGATTATATGCAAACACTATGCCATTCTATATCAGGGACTTGAGCACCTGTGGATTTTGGTATCCACAGAGGGTGCTGGCACCAACCCCCACAGATACTGAGGGACAACTGTACTTTATTGCATGAAGGTACTGTAGTTTATTTAGTCAATACTCCTTTGGACATTAGTTTTTTGTTTCTATTTATCTCTAATTGTAAGCAATAGTGCAATCAACATACTTGTATATAAAACTTTTGGACTTCCATTTCCTTAGGATAAATCCCTGTAAGTGTGTATCAATGGGCATGTATACTTTGATAAGGTGTTGCATTTGTTTAATGTACACGTGTAAACTGCCGTCCAGCAACACTGCAGCAACTAGTGAAGGCATGACAGCACTCACTTTCCCTGACGCAGGACTTGAACCTATGGCTGAGAAGTGACCACCTCTCTTCTTTGAATGCTTTTTGTCATTTGTCTCCTGTCCATGTCATAAAACTTACTTTCCACTTCCCCAGTTTTCTCTAATTTCCTTCTCCATTTGGTAGACCTTTGGGTTTATAAGTTATCCATTCTTCTTTCCACAGTTACTAAGGAAGCTACTAAAGTGTCTAACAGGAACACTCCACAATGTCACATGGACAACTGTTTTAATGTGCTGATGTAAGTACATGAGAAGTAGTGTTTCAAACAGTTTAAAGTTTAATGAAAAAGCAAGTATAATAGCAATATTAGCACTTTTAGGGCTGCTGCTGGCACCAGTCCTGAGTTAAGGGTTTTGTAAAACAGATCCAGTTATTTTCTTAGGATTATGATACAGAGGGGGGAGAAAAAATAAGGCATTTTACTAAAGTATGATGGGGAAATATAGAGCAGGGGCATCTACTGGCAGGGCAGGAAGGCTTCCTGGAAGAAGTGGCATGTAAATTGAAAGCGGGAGAGATAGGACAGGTGCATGGGGCAATGTGACAGCCTAAGGCTTTCAACTGGAAGGTTAATTGGACAGAAATAGAGAGCACGGTGGGAGAGGAAAGGGGACAGAGTTGAGGCTGGAGAGGAACACAGGTCGGATCATGCAGAACCTTGAAATCATGTTTAAGATCAGTCATCCTATGGGCAACCAGAATCTTCTCCGGGGTTGAAAGAGAAACTGAAATCACCTGATCTGCACTCTAGACAGATCATTCTAGATAAACTGTTTAGGACAGAATTACGAGTGGGGCAAAACCAGGGCCAGAAAGACTTGTGGGAAGATGGAAAAAAGTGGAAAGATTTGAGAGATGCTGACAAAACTTGAAGACTAACTGGGCCTTTTCCAACCCTCAGATACCCCTGAAAGACAATGTTATCATGTCTAATCACAGATGAGGACACTGAAGCTTGGAGGGTTACCCAAGACCACTTGGCTGGAACTGGAACTTGTGCCGAGTCCTGCCTGCCTCGATGGCCATTCCACAATCTCTCTAAAGACAAGGACACGTGGCACTACTGGCAGCTGGGTGACAGCTTTACTCTAATCCTCCTCAGTTGTGGGGTCTGAGCTCTTAACCTAGCAGGTACAGGTGGGTGAATAGGTAAGTGCTACCCTAAATGCATATAGTGCTTAAGAGCAGATCAATGACTGGAAGAGCCTTTACACTGATTCTCGCCAAAGACACTAATCTGCTTCCTCCAACTGTCTGCTCCACTTCTCCACTTGGGTGGATACTAGGCATCTCAAGTGGACATATCCAAAAAACAATTTCTGCCTTTTTCACTCTAAACATGCTCCAACAATAGTCTTTCCCATGTCAGTAAAAGGTAGCTCCATCTTCCAGTTCCTTAGGTGACAGGTTATCTCACACCCCATGTCCAGCCACCAAATACTGCAGAGTTCTCAAAATATATCCAGGATCCAGTTACTTCTCACCAGCTCCATTAAACTGACCTGAGACACCTTATTTTTTAATGAGGTGACTGGAGTAGGCTCCTAAATGGTCTCCCCTTTTTATTGCTCCTTTGCTGCTTAGCGCCACATAGCAACCAGAGATCCTTCCAGAACACAAGTTAGATCACTTAACTGACTCCACTGCTCAAAGCCCTCTGCTGGCTTCCCATCTCACTCAAATTAAAAGCCAAAGACTTCACAAAGGCCCAGGAGCCCCAGCATGATCTGCACCTGCACCTCCATCCAACACACCTCCCTCCCTCCTCCGCATCTGTCCCTCACTCTGACGACAATGGCTTCCCTGCTGTTCCTCCAAAACACCCCAGGCAGACTCCTGCCTCAAGGGTGCTGCACTGCTGCTCCCTCTGCTAACACCTCCCCTCCCTAACTCCCACAGAGCTGCACAACTTGCTCCCTCCAGACATCTGCCCAAATGACCCATTAGTTATGGGAGAGGCCTGGACCACCCGACATTTAAGTGGTACCTACCCCCAATCCCTTTCCCCATTATCCTGTTTAAGTGCTCTCCTTGGTATTGAGCACCAACATGGTATACTTACTTGCTTGTTTGTTTTTGTCCATCTTCCCTCACTAGAACATACATTTTCCAAAGGAAGGAATTCATTCATTCGTCTATTTCTGTCTCTGCAACACTAGAACACTGCCTGCCACATTGCAGGCACTTGGTAAATGTTTGTTGAGCAAATGAATGAACGAATTAAATGGTTAGCTCTAATCTTACACTTTATTACACTGTTCCTAGTTGTTCCTCCCCAAGAAGATTGCTCGCTCTCTCTCTTCAGAAAGACCATTTCCTTATCTCCTCTTCCCCCAACATAACTCACTGAAATTCTGAACTGAGAAGTTCAGAACTCCCCATGTGAGTTTGAAGAAAAAGAATCCCCAATAAAATGAGATGTTTGACACGAAAATTTTATATAGATTGGATCTTAATTTGGGCACAGTAAAGTATATGTGTTTCCCACGGTTGCTATAACAGATTATCACAACTTGGTGGGTTTAAAATGATAGAAATTTATTCTCTTATAGTTCTGTAGGTTAGAAGCACGAGATCAGTTTTGCTGGGCCACAATTAGGGTGTCGGCAGGGCTGCGCTTCCTCTGAGAGCTCTAGGGGAGAATCTCTTCTATGGCTCCCCCGGGCTCAGGCAGCTGCCAGCATCCTTTGGCCACATCGGCCCAATGCTGCCTTCGTGGTGGTGCTGCCTTCCCCCCTTCTGTACCTCCCTCCCATAGCGATATGTGTGACTGCACTTGGGGCTCACCCAGACACTGCAGGATAACTCCCCATCTCAAAATTCTTAACTTAATCACATCTTGTGCCACATCAAGTAATATTCGCCTTTTTGCCATATAAAGAAACATTTACTAGTTCTGGGAATTAGGGACTGCTATCTTTGGGCCTTATTCAGCGTACTAGAGAAAGCACTCCTGGTAATTAATAATCAGTGAACTTGTTATGTTATTATCTATAGGCTCATTTTCCTCGTCTTTCATCATAAGAAAAGTAAATGAAAAGTTTACAACAAAGGAAAAAGCTACCCAGTCCATTTCAGGAATTTTTAAAATATTAAGAATATAAGTTTATTGGACGAGTAACCTCACACATGGGATAGAGAGATTGGGGAATCTCCTTTTCTACCTTAGCCTATTAGGCACAGTTTCCTTCCTGTTATTCTAAATATGAATCAGGTTGTGTTCATTTAATGCAAGAAGAAAAGAGAACCTGAATCGTATCAACATAAGGGCCAGGAAGACCTTGTCTCAAGTGTAATGATGTTTGTTTTAGAAATAACAAGCACTGCAATAATAATAGTTATGCTTTCCCTTTCCAGAGAAGAGTAAATTTTATATAGTCACATCTCGTCTATGACTTTTCTAGAATTTATGCTGTAACAATGATGGCTAACATTTATTAAGCAATGACCATATGTCAGACTCTATGCCAGGGGTCCTCAAACTTTTTAAACAGGAGGCCAGTTCACTGTCCCTCAGACCGTTGGAGGGCTGGACTATAGTTTTAAAAAAACTACAAATAAATTCGTATACACACTGCACATATCTTATTTTGAAGTAAAAAAATAAAGGGGCAAAAACACCCGCATGTGGCCCGTAGGCCGTAGTTTGAGGATGCCTGCTCTATGCTAAACTCTTCATAGGCATCACCTCATTTTCTTCCCTCTCCGGCACTTACACTATAAGAATGATCCGTAAGGCTCAGAGAAAGTCACAAAGGAAGTAAATGGAGAAAGTGGAACTGATCCTAGGTCTCTCTGCCCACAAAGCCTGAGCTCTTCCACCGGACTGTTGCTGGGATACTTTCTCATACCATTTTTAGCTCAGCTAATTTTTCATTTATTTAAGCTATGTTTGAATTAAACTATATGTATTTTTAAAGGGAAACAAACAACTTTTGGCTCTGAAGTATCAAACAGCAGGAGCACTGGTGGGAATGAAATAAATGTGAATGAGCTTTGAGCCCTCTTTTTTTTTTTTTTTTCTTTTTTTTTAATTTCAGCATATTATGGGGGTACAGATTTTAAGGTTTCAATAAATGCCCTTTCCCCACCTCCCCCCACAATTCTGAGTTTCCAGCATGACCATGCCCCAGATGGTGCACATCTCACTTATTATGTATGTATATACCTGCCCCCCGCCCCCCTCCCCCCTGCCCAATACCCTATTACTGTAGTACCTATGTGTCCACTTAGGTGCTGTTTGAGCCCTCTTTTGTAAAACAGCTAAATTTCATTTACCCAGGCACATAAGGGTCAGATAATCATAAGCCAGAAAATATTCCCAAATCTTATTATTGATAATAAGTCTGGGTCTCTACTCCATCAAATTATTATCAAGCAGCAGGATGATTTAGTTTTAACCTCTCTCTGCCATCAATAACTCTAATGAAGAAGCTCAGGGTAAAAGCTAAGGGAAACGGAGAGAATAATAAGAGGGGAGAACCTGGCTAACCAACGAAACCAACCACACATTCCATAGACAGCTAACGCCAGCTGGGCTGTGGTCAATTAAAAAAGACAGAAGAAGGCAGCACCATTCTGAACATGGAAAAGTCCACAAATTATTTTGCACAGCATAGAAAAGAGTATATCTTAAAACTTATGCACATGAAATGATTTGAAAATTAAATGGTAATCTCATCACAGTAATATTCAGGTGAAAATATTTGGGTCATAATAGTCATTCAAGAAGTCATATTTCTTCAGACCACACTCAGTGGATCCTTAACAACATGACCTTTTTATAAAGACAAACAAAAATACCTTGACAGAAGCTCCCCAGCCAATAATCAGTGTCACATTGTCCTTCCAGCAGAGGCTGCAGGGATACATATCTGGGCGAAGACTTATATCATCCCGGGGCACATTGGTGATTCTCTGCTTTGAGGTGATGTCAAAAATCTTCACACCCTAGAAATTA